>CAUYPK010090563.1:0-25488 GCA_963574355.1 Loris lydekkerianus
TAAAGAAAGATGGAGACTTTACCTCTTTCATGTTTACATGGATGGAGCTGGAACATATTCTTCTTAGTAAAGTATCTCAAGAATGGAAGAAAAAGTATCCAATGTACTCAGTCCTACTATGAAACTAATTTAGGGCTTTCACATGAAAGCTATAATCCAGTTATAACCTAAGAATAGGGGGAAGGGGGAAAGGGAGAGGAGAAAGGAGGGACGGGGGCAGAGCGAGGGGGACAGATGGGATCACACCTGCGGTGCATCTTACAAGGGTACATGTGTAACTTAGTAAATGTGGAATATAAATGTCTTGCCACAATAACTAAGAAAATGCCAGGAAGGCTATGTTAACCAGAGTGATGAAAATGTGTCAAATGGTCTATAAAACCAGTGTATGGTGCCCCATGATCGCATTAATGTACACAGCTGTGATTTAATAAAAACAAACAAACAAAAAACAAACAAAAACAAAACAATAGAAAGATTAAAAAAAAAAGATTTTAAAATAACCAATATCATTTCCAATAGATCAAAGATTAAAAGTTGAAATGAAAAATAATATCAAAACGTTTATTTCCACATTGTCTTTCCCTGCTTCTGATATCAATGTTAGATGCTGCATGGAAAGGCAGTGAGGGAGGTTTTCTCTCTTTTTAGTCTCACTATTCACTTTTGATCTTTTCCTTATTTCCCTTGGACTGACTGAGCTTTCTTCATTCTCTGGAAGCATTTAAGCCTAGAGCAGCTGCCCTATGAGACCAAAGGCAGCCTTAGGAGCAGGCACCCTGAGGCACCTCAGTCTTGGACTTCCAGTCTCCAGGACTCCTGGAAATACATTTATGTTGTTTGGGCCATGTAGTCTGTGGTGCTCTGCTAGCTGCCTGAGCAGAACACAGGGGCTCACACGCCCAGGGGAAAACCACCAGTGAATGAACATGAGGCTAAATCTGGAAGTAGAGGCTAACTCCTTTGCAATATGACAAGATTTCTTTTAGATTTCTCAAGTTCAATATGTTTGTGATATATATGGCTAGACTGAGGGTCCAATCCAGTATTATCATATTCATTTAAAAATATTTTTATATTCCCATCCAAGGTTTAATTTGATTATTAATGCAAAACCTGTAGCTGATTTGTGACCATCAACTTAAAACTCTTCGTATGTTACTGATTAGAGTGAGGAGGAACGTGACTGGCAGGGATGAAATGACAAAAGGCTGTGCTCAACTTTCAGTCTTGGGAGAAGATCGGAACAGACGGCCCATTTGAATGGAAATATTTCTTATGAAAATAAATTTTACCCCAGGCAAACATTGTAGCACTTGGTACTCACTTCCCACTCCAATTAACATCGTAGCCATTGCCTGGGCATGTTAAAATGTTGGGTTTAAGTATCATAAGGTGTTAACAGATTCTAAAGGAATGTTTATTCATTAAAAAGGATAAAAGCATTTGCATCAGTGTATTGCTTTAATAGGAAAAGACTATTTGTAAGGTGTGCATTTCTGGAAAGCTGTTTTAAATGGAAATTTAAGTTCTTTAATTCCAAACATTCTGACATGTTGATGAATGCTGCCTTGATGTCACTTACTAAATTTTATGTCTTCAGCTATATTTCATTCTATTTCTAATAGGTATTTTGAAAACTGCAAATCTGAAACTTAAGTTTAATAGCCAGGACTATGAGACCATATCTGTAATTATAGTGACAGCTCTACCTATATTCTGGGTTGTAGAGCAAAGTAGACTTAAGACATTTACTAGTTGGATCTTGTGTATATTTCTGCTGTCAATTCTATTTTTAAACAAAAATTTCCTTTATAAATACTAATATGTGTTAATGACAAGATTTCAGAAAGTTAGAAGTTTTTACTTTTAGGTATAAAGAGTCAGTATCTCTTTATAATTTTCTAGCGTAAGCAAGGCCATGATTACAGATGGAAAGTTATTATCTTTCACAATCAGGCTATAAAGATGGAATGGTGGATCTGGAACTGGGCTTTGTCCACCCGCGCCCTCACTTGCAGGCACTTGCTGTTGCACTGACACGAGTTGGCTCAGGACATTTCCCGGGAAGACTAAATATGGGGTAGGGCTGGACTTGTGATCTTCGTGTGTGTGTGTGTGTGTGTGTGTGTGTGTGTATTTAATATGAATGTTTTTTGAAACAGAGTTTTACTATGTTGCTCCAGGTTAGAGTGCAGTGGGGTAGCTCACAGCATCCTCAAACTCTTGAGTTCAAGCAATCCCCCTGCCTCAGCCTTCCAAGTAGCTGGGACTACAGGTGCCCACCACAACACCTGGCTAGTTTTTTCTATGTTTAGTAGAAATGGGGTATTGCTCTTGCTCAGGCTGGTCTCAAATTCCTGAGCTCAAGCATTCCACCTGTCTCAGGCTCCCAGAGTACTAATAATCTTTTTATATTAAGGGATTTTAATTTGGAGTTTGCTAAATGTTTGCTGAAATAAACTACATAAAATGGGATCTATTCTCTGGATTTAATTATTAATTAGTGTTTCCTATAATAGAAGCTATACTCCCAAATTACATCCTTCTCCCTGGATACATGCACACACACACACACAGTCGCCCACACACATGCACACGCACACACTCACACACACACACACACACACACACACACACTTCTATACATGCTTCTCTGGATGACTGTTTTTTTTTTTTTTTTTCCCCAAGAAAAGATTTTATTTTTTCTACTTCCCAATAGTTTATTTGAAGTTTTAGTTTATAAAGCAGGCCTTGCAGAGGTCTTGGGAGACACTTGATTGAAAGTCCGTCTTTTTCTTCCCAGTACATGCCAATAGGTAAGCACATTAAAAGCAAAAGTTGTCTTTTCAGGTCAGTTATTTGTGTCTTCTGATTTTCGTTTCACAAAACATTTACCTATATCTGAATCGTGATAAGACACCTGGTGATTTTAATCGGATCATGCAGCTCCCTAGTATCGCTCAAGGATTATTTCCCGGTCTATAGCTAAGAATGCTTCCTTCATCTACTATGCCCAGAGTATTTATTGGGTATTGCCATGGTCAGGCTTCTTGGACGGCACTGGAGGTTCAGGAGTGAGGAAGGCAGTTGCAGTCCCTGCGCATGGAATAGCTTCAGGTCTGTACGGAAGTGCTGTCTGGTTTGAATGACAGCAGTGCACAACTGATTCAGAAATTGGCATGTTGAAGAGGGTTACTATTATCACAAAATCTAACGCACATGCCACTGGTAGGCCTTGGACAGAGGAGTGGGCAGAGGGATGGAGGCATCTGGAAGCTGGCCTGCGACAGAGCAGGTACATGCTCCATAGCTCCAAGCAACGGGGAAAACTGCCATCTGCAGCCACGGGCAGGTGGAAACGAAGCTGGTGGACCGTATCTGGCGGAGGCCTGTGCTCCAGACAGATGCTCACGTTTCGGCTGAGCACTCGTGGTGGTCTGTGATGAGTGCAGTGAAAGAGAGAGTGCCTCAGCTAGCAGCACGTGGTGGGGACACAGAGAGGCCAGCACTTCCTGTGTTGTCAGAGAACACTCGTTCCCGTTTCCTCTTCCAGTAAAATATTCTGAAAAACACAAACCAAGAACCAAAAACAGGCGTGGCACAGAGCAAAATAAAGGTCAAGTCGGGCTGCAGGGCCAACCCCAGAACGCTGAGACGGTGCAGCCAGAGCACAACGCAGCCTCTGGGAATCTCAAGGGTGTTGCTCCTACTGTTGTGCCCAGGAGTTCCCCGAAGACCACACTGCCAAGCAAGCCGAGTGCACAGCAGAGTCCCTTTATTGAAGAGCCAGCCGGCGACTGCCTCACAACAACATAGGGGTTTGGAGAGCAGCCCCGAGTGTTTACCGGGTCGGGTTCTTAAGGCTTGGTCTGCATCCTGGTTGGCACGCAGGTTGCCCAGGTACATCTGGGTAGGTCAGCAAATATTGTACAGAAGCAGAATTTTGTGGTTAGTTAGCCATACTTCTTTGTTTCAGTACTTTCCCCACCTGGTATTTCTCAGAGGTCAGTCCGGGGACAGTTGGTGCTTCCCAATCCCTTTCTCAGGCAGTTAGTCAAACAAGAAGTCAGTGAGTGCTTTTCCATCTATCTTGGGAGTGGACCAGACCTACTCCATCTTGTGGAGGCTTGCGGCCCAGAAATTTGCCAACAGTTAACTGGTATTTTTCCACCTTAGTCGAGGCCTAATACTGCAATAGCCCAAAATTTAGAATTAAAGGCATTTTTCAAAAATGCCAGTGGGTGTGGCCTTTGTCCAATGGATCAGATTCCAGCCCATTAGCTGCCAAAGTTATTTTTCTATCAAACTTCTTATTAAACATTAAGGTATAATTTCTATTACTGAAATATGTAGATTAGAAATGTACAGTTTGATAAATTCTGACAAATATGTATTTGTGTGCTGATCAACACTCGAAGCCAGGGATGTTGAATTTCAAGTACTCTAGAAAGTTCTCTGCATCTGATTTCCAATTATTTCACCCCCTGCCTTTTAGGCAGCCATGCTTGGCCTCATCTGAGCAGGGGCAGGTGGTGTTACCAGCTGTGCCAGCTGCTCGCCCTGGCGGGATGGCTCCCAGACCACTTGCTCTTCCTTCCCCAGTGGGCTCATTCACTGCGGACTTAATGTCAAGAGCCAAAGTTCACTTTTCCAGCCCTGAGGCAAGACTGGCCTTGAGGCCTTGAGAGGTGCTGTGGTACTGGAGGGAGGTGCGAGGCTGCACCTGCTGTGACTCAGGCCCTTGAGGGCACCTTGTTCTCTTTTACGGGGCTGCTGCGACTGTGTAGGGGCAGAAAAGCTTGCTGGGGGCTCCATTACCCCCTGCCACAGCTGACTCCAAGATGCTCTCTGGGCCCGGGGTGAGGCCTTCCTAAGTCACTCAGCCCCAAAGTGACTGGCCAGCTGGCCACCCAGGCATGCAGGAGCCCAGCTGTGGTCTGCAGTGCTGGGCTGATGGGTTGGCTAGCCAGCCCTGTTGATTTGAAGACCCAAGAGTGCTTTTCCTTGTCACTGAGTTTTGAGGCATTTTATTAAGTAGCAGTAAATCAAGGATGAAGTCGTTGAGAAGAGAACTGATGCTCTTTCTGAGTCAGGGACAATTTATACACCAGGAGAGGGAATAACAGCTTCTAAAACTGTCATACACCAAGACTGTGGATATTAATTTCTAAAACTGATGCTGGTGTATAGAGGGGAAGGGTCTCACTATATCCAAACTAATGTCAAGAGCATAACACAAAATAATGATTTCTAATTATTAGTGAGAAAAATCAACTTGTGAAGAGGATAACTAAGTTGAGAATTAGCCAGAAAACATTTCCAAATTCTTTCCAATTCAGTTATAATTTGTACCTTAAAATATTTTAAGTATAAACATATACTTAAAATTATGTTTTTCTAAATATTTAAGAAAGTTCTTCCTTAAATTCACAGAAAAAGCTAATGTGTTGTTGGTCTGTCTATGAGTGTACTGACTAGTCAAGTTTCTACAGATGGAGTCTTCTAAATGACCTTTAACAGATGCCTGCCTTTCCTTATCCCAGTGAGTTGTGGATAGTTTGGGGATGATGCTCTTTGTTCCCTTGTCAGGTCGGGCTCCCCCAAGGTCACATAGTGGTCCATCTGTGAATAGCACCACGTGCCTCCAGTCGCCTCTGAATCCCGGTGTCCATGTCAGATCTCTGCCCATGTCTCCAGCTGCCTGGTTGGGAATAGGAATCCAGTGAGGTTCCTGAGCCCGGCCGTGTCCCGCGGCCACCGGGCCCCGGGGCCAGTTACTCTGCAGTCAGGGGCTACAGACATCTTTGTTCTCACTTTCCTCTCCAGCCTCAATCATTTGATAGGTGTAATGTCTTAAGAAGAACGTAATTGAAGTCAAGGCAAAGGGCAACAGATTTCCCGCTTGGTCACTCTCAAAACCAATAAATCCTACGATCCTCATCCTCAGTGAGTTTATAAAACAGCTTATTTCAGAGGAAGCCACAATAGACAGGGCAAGACAGAAGATACTGCGTGTGACATGTCACCTGGGATGGGCCTGCCATGACGGAATGTCAGAACGATGACGTTCAGTGAGAGACGGTGACCATGGTGATGGGTCCCTCTGTATGTGACAACTGATCGCCCGCCGTGTGGCAGGCCCTGTGCCAGATGCTGCAGAGACTGTGATCACAGTGAGTGGGGATCCCCGCGCAGGACACATGAGCGTAGGTGCTGTGGGGTAACGTCAGTGGGCCCCGTCCAGCACAAACGGTGCCTGGTAGGGACGTTCAGTGGCGTTTCAATATCCATGGGTCTTAGTCTGTTTTGTGTTGCAATAATAAAATACCAGAGACAGGGTAATTTACAAAAAATGGAAATTTGATTTCTCAGTTTTGGAGGCTGGGAAGTCTGAGACCAGGGCCTTGAGCTGTGACCTCAGGGGTGGGAGGTGGGCAGGGAACCAGAGCAGAAGGGCGGAGAGTGAAATTCCGAAATGCAGCAGGTGTTGCTTCTGCCCCTAACCCACCCTCAGGGGCAACATGAAATTAGCTTCTTCCCCTCTTCACAGGGGCTGGGGACACCTCCTTGCTTTTCTATGTTCTGTAATAAATATTTTGATAATTGTGTTCCTCAAAACCACCTGGGTTGCTAGGTAATTGTTTTTCTATCTTCAAAAGCCAGTTAGCGGAGATTTAAGACGAGCTTCCCTCCAACCTTGAGTTTTAAGTTGTAGTTTTAACTACCAAAGGGACATTACATCAGCCACCTGTGTTTTCCTCAGCCTCGTGCTTTGAAAACATTTATATTAATTAGATGGGAAGTGGGACCGGGCACTGTCTCCAGCCGTTCACACCGGGCCTCCCTGCTGGCTCTACCACAGCCACGTCCACGATGGTTCCTTAACAGTTTGTCCCACTGGTGGCAGCCTGCCAGGACCTGCCTCGCTCTGGGAGTCCTCACACTTGTCATGTGATTGTCTCAGTGTCCCCTCGGTCCCCCGGAGCTTGTGTCTTTCCATTCCCAGGGTGCTCCTGTTTGGGGCCTCTGAGCCAGCTTGGGGGTACATATCCCTTTGTTCTTCCTGAGCAGCCCTGGCAGAACCCGTCTTGACCTCTGCAAGGCTGGTGCCAATGGCTCTTAGATTCCTGTGATGTCACACAGCAATGGCCTCTGAGCTATCAGCAGCCACTCCTACAGCCTGGGCCTGAGTGGCAGGCTCTGTGGGGACACTTCTCCATGTGGCCTCTGGCCAAGGGTGGTATCTTCCCCCTGCCCCTCAGCCTGGGTAGGCCTGCCACCCAGAGGGCAGCCAACGTGAGCCTGCAGCTAACACAGCCCTCCGCTCTGCCTTGCGCGTTTGAGCTCAGGCCTTTAGCAGCGTCCGGAGCCTCCATGCTGGAGCAACACCTGCAGGCCCTCCAGTCCAGCTCCGCCAGCCAGCCTGGCAAGTCCCGACCATCCTGCCAGGGTAGCAGACCCTCCAGTCCAGCCCCTTCCACAGCTGAATGTTCTGCACTGCTTTTCCTTCAATGCCCGAGGAGCAAGGAGATCCCAGCCTGAATTCCTCACCTATGGAATAGCAAGGGATGGCAAAGCCTGGCGTTCCAGCTGCTATGTTCTGGGGCAGCAGGGGGCAGGGACAGAGGGCCACGACGCCTCACATGCTCCTTGTTCAGTGAACACACACCTCTGACCTTTGGCCCTCAGATCCTTGGGTTCTGTGTGACCACTTGTGACAGGGTCACCCTGCATATGGAAGAACCAACTGTCCGCTCTGGACTAGGCCTCTCCAGGCCCGCTCAGAGGAAGCCTTTTCCTGGTTTGTGGAGGGCCTTCTTACCCACAGGGCAGCTGCTGTGAACGTGTCCCCTTAAAAGGAATGACAAGAACCTAAGGAAGGGACAGGAAAAGATACAGTTTCCTCTGATTTCCAGCACCACCTCGGCAAGGAGCTTTATAAACAATTCTTATTTCCAGGGACTGTTGCAATCAATCTTGACAGAGTTAAACATTATACGACAAAGTGAAAGTGATTAAAGCTGAGAGAGCGACATAAAGGCGGCTTGTCTCAGGGAGTTTGATTTCTGGAAATCAAGTTAGGTAAAAGGGAGAATCCGATCAGGGCACGGTGCCTCCCGACGTCGGTGGGCTCCAGGCCACCCACCTGCCTGGGCAGAACGACCGCTTCAGCCTTATTTTTCTGAGTAGATTCAGTCATTTTGGTAATTTCATAAGTCACGTCCTGAGCCATGTAAGGGGCAGAAAAGTCAATTTACCTTTGCATTTTAAAGCTGTAGATTTGCGAAGTCACAATCTGCCTCAGCGCTTAAGATGAACTGATTGCGTGGAGAGAAGTAGCTCCAGGGAGGAAGTGGTCATGAGTGCCAGCAGTTTCCATCGCAGGGTGTTGGAGAATGTTCTCTGCAAGCAACTTTCCCCTCAGCCTTGATAAAACCAAGGCCTGTGGAACTTCACAGCTGTGAAACATTTTCATTAATATGGGATCCTCACTGTGCCGGATTTGACTGTTTGGCGATTGTGTAATTAGCACATTGTTCTTTAATAAACAAGGCTACTTTAATTAAACACTGTATGTGGAAAATATAAAATAAATTAGAAGATGCAGGTTGCAGTTATGAGTCTAGACACTTAGCTCACCTACATGTTCCTGTTTTTATGGTGCTAATTAGCAGCTCGTATTGTAAGTTAGACTGGAAAGTTCTCAGATTAAATGCATGTTTAGGCTCCTGCTCCCGCTATGTATTTGAGAGATCAGATAGTTATGGAATATTTCCACATTTTAACTAACAAGTAATAGGACATTAGAAGACCCGCCTTCTGGACAAACAAGTGTGTGTGTGATTTTTTGTCTTTCTTTTTTTGAGATAGAGTCTCACTCTGTTTGCCCTAGACTACAGTAGGTGTCATCATAGCTCACAGCAACCTCTAACTCCTGGGTTCAAGAGATCCTCTTGCCTTAGCCTCTGAAGTAGCTGAAACAACAGGCACCTGCCACAATGCCTGACTAGTTCTTCTATTTTTAGTAGAGGTGGGGTCTCACTCTTGTTCAGGCTGGTCTTAAACTCCTAAGCTCTAGCAACCCACCTACCTCATCCTCCGACAGTGTTAGGATCATAGGTGTGAGGCAATTCTTTCACATGTGGAGACCATATTACAGACTAAGAAATACAAGAAAATGTTGAAAAATGCGTAAAATGTGTTTGATAGGTACTACAACAGAACTGCAAGATCAAGACATTTCTTAACACCAGCATGCCCCCTCCCCATTAGTATTTAATCGAGGACATATCTTAACATCTTTAAAAAAATGTGTCACGGAACTGTACAGAAGCAATTTTGCTTGGTCTCTGTGCTGGAGGAACCACATCTACCCTGCAGACATCAACCAGTTTACTTTAGAGGGCAGATCAGGTCTGGGCTGAGGTGGTAGTGTGGGGCCTTAGGTAGAAGTTTGGGCTTCTTGGTTAAACCTCTGTATCCCTGCACTGAGTTCCAAGCTGTCCTTATCTAGCTTCCACCTGCTGGCACCTTTCTGTCTTCTAGAATAACAGACAGTTGTAATAACCACTTTTCTGTATGAGAGCTCTTTGAATTACTCAGTCCAGCACACTGGCCAGGGGCAAAGTGACTGGTGGACCCTGTAGCTCACCTCCTGCTCTGGGTGTCCCTGGGCGCCCTCTGCTCTCTGTGCTTCACAAGTTGAGGGGATGCCTGACCTACATTATAGGGCCTAGAAACCTGGAGTAAAATAGTGTCATTTCCAGTATAGAGTAAATATTTAATGATGACACCTATTTTTTATTTTGAGACATTTTATTAGGTTAAAAATATAAAGTCTTGATGCATGGCCCAAAGAAGGTCATGGTGCATTGGGAGAAACAGGCACATAAATATCCATCAAACTGGGAGAGATGTTTGTGTGAAGTCCGATGGGGACATATAAATTAGTGGCCGTTCTGCAGGTCTCCCCTCCGGGTCTTGGGAAGATACAAATAACACTTAGGCCTCATGAAAGCAGAGGCCCTCCATCCACTGATGGCTCGAGGTCAGTCATCTCCCCCTGCCAGGATTTAGGCTGGGATGCAGTTGTAGCCTGTTTGCCCATCTTTTGTGCCTAATAGAGACCTCATCCTGCACGATGCTTCAAGACAGGAAAAACATCTGGAACAATATTTTTGGAGGGGAAGGGAACATTGCTTTGTACAATGTTATTTTCCAGATCGAAAGGTTATAAACATAATGGATACTGAAAAAGAAAATTTCTTTCAAACTTTTCTCATCTTCACCCCCAATTTGATAGAGGTTAAAAAACAGGTATCATCATTCAATGTTGACTCAGTGCCAGGAATGGGACTATTTTATTCCACGTTTTCAGACACTGTCAAGTAGTTCAATTGTGTACCTCCTTTTGCAAATGTGTGCTGTAAAGCAAAGAGAGGAAACCCCAGATTGGGGGTGGGGTGATTGTCAACCCCCCAAGAGCCCCTCACAGCTCAGGGCCTGTGCCCACCTCTCCTAGTCCCTAGGAAGATGCTTTAGGATATCTGGGTCCTGGTGGGGCCATCACAGATGAACTTGTACGATTTGTGACACAATAAACAATTTCCTGCAAGAGTGCTGCCCATTCACGGAGTCCGTAAAGCAGGCTATCAAGTGTGAACGTGCTGCCTGTGACTGCTGCGTCTCCATGTGTCTGAATCACCACCCCCCTGGGGTCTGTGTGTGAAGGCTTCACAAAAAGGACTGAATCAGGTTTAAAACCTGCTGAAACCAAAGGTGAAGAGAAAGAACATAAGGATGGAAATAGAATCCAAAGCCCATGCAGGTGGGAGGAGAGTAAAATTTAGTAATAATTCAGAAGAGTTTAGTTTTATTCATGGAGGCTAGGGCGTCAAGGTTATATGTGGACATGTAACTTTGGAGCTTCCCTATCGTACTCAGGGTGAGTTATCTTCTCTTTGGTTGGGCAGACAGGCTTTACTCTACAGGGGATGACTATGGGTCCTGATGTGGGGCTACATGAATGGCCAACCAATCCTTGAAGATGACCCCTGGATCACACCTGGCTCACTCCATGCTCCCACTATAGCATTAGACCCATTCTGACTTCACATGATCAGATTGCATATTTAAGTATTTTTGTAGAGCTTTATAATTAGACCTGCCAGTTACAAGATTTGCATTATCTAGGAAATGCTGTGTGTATTCAAAAAATAAGAAATATATAGCAGAAATAATAACACAGATTCATTGATAAGGGTTATCGTTTAGCAATACCAAGCTCTTTAAAAAGGTATTCAGTTTTATATGAAATGAAAGGAAGTTATTACAACAAAAATAGTTTCTTGTAATTTAACATAAGGGCATCCAAGTAAGACATTTCATTGTAAGAAGCAGGAACAGTTTTAAAAATTGTAATGGGATAGCATTCTGTCAAGCCTCAGCCCGCATGCTCAGATGCCATGATGGACCCTGATGTCCAGGGGTGTCCTGCACTCTCTAGAACACGAAAATTCCAGATGCTTTCCTTCACACACCTTTGATGAAGAAACAAAAACTCTAGAGACAGAGAAAGAATAGATGGAGACCATGAACAAAAAGATAAACACTGCAAATCTTTAAAAAAAAAAAAAAAAAAAAAAAAAAGCCCAACTCGGCTACAACAATGGAGGTGGCCACTAGGTGACGCTCTCGTTCCACCTTGCAGGCCCGCGCGGCTCCCTGGCGCTGGGCGAGGCCTGTGGGCAGGATGCAGAGGCTTCGCGTTTGAATGATGGATCAACGTATGCAACTCTGTTCAGGGAGGCGAACAGTGAAAAGCTTGTTTTATTTTGACTGGACAGCACCGTGGACTTCAACATACACCCCCAGATGTTCAAATGTGTCCATGTATTTTCAAGTCCTGGGTGTTTGAGAAGGTATAATAACATAATAAATTTGTGCTTTCTGCATGTTTAGTAATAAACTCTTTTACTCCTTTATCTGTAACTTTAAACGAGTCTGCAAGAAATAACCGTTTTCTGTGATGAAATTCGAACCGAATTAAGTATGTTAAGGTATTGTGGGTAAATGGATGCCCAGAGATGTTTCCCACACCCGTCTCCAAGGACCCCAGCATAGTGTGAACAGTATCACGAGTGATCTACCTTTACAACCTACTGGAAAAAGTGTGGTAGTTTATTCTGTTGTTGCCTCTCTCTGACTGCTTAATTGAAACAGGTGACTTACTCTTAATGAGTGTTTCTGTTATGAGACAATAGTGAGTGCACCATGTTTCTTCAAACTGATTTTGTATTCATCTGGATAAATCAATCAAAATGTTGCATAAGGAATCAGAAACCAGTTATATTAGAATGGTTCAGAGTCTCAAACTCTCCCTGAGATTAGGAGAGATTCTGCAGGCTCCTCTCTCTTCTCTACTTTAAAACTCGGAAATGACCATAAACATCATGATTCTAACAGATTTAAATGACTGTTCACAAAGAAATACTATTAAAACATCAGCTTTCTTTCTTTCTTTCTTTTTTTTTTTTTGAGAATGAAAATATCACCAGCCTTTTTAATTATAAAGGTCAGTATTGTTAGGTATATTCACATTTTTATGAACCTCTAAACAGTGGTTCTCAACCTTCCTAATGCCATGAACCTTTAGTACAGTCCAAAGGGGTCGCGACCCACAGATTGAGAATTCTGCTCTAGAATTCTCACATGTTGCTGAACTAAAACTCAATGCCCGTTAAAAACCTGCCTGTTTCACTGTCTTTCCAGCCCTTGACAAAGACCTTTCTACTTTCTGGTTTTTTGAATTTGGCTACTTGAAATATCTCATATAAGTGGACTTATAAACTATCACTTTCTTACTGATTTCTTTCAGTTGACATAATTCTCAAAGTTTGTCCTTATCATTGCCTATGACTAGATTTTCCATTTTTTAGGCAGAATAATATTCTATTGTGCGCACATACTATATTTTTGTTTCTTCTTTTGGCTTTTTTGACTAATGGCAAAATAAACAGGGATGTACAAACGTCAGTTTTAGGCCCTATTCTTCATATCTTGGATACATACTCAAAAGGAGGATTCTTGTATCACATGATAATTATGTGTTTAATTTTTTGAGGACCCTCCGTACTGTTTATTATAGGGGATGCATAATTTTTCTCCTAAAAGGCACCAATTTCTCCAAATCCTCAACACTTTTATTTTCTCTTTGCTTTATTGTGGTCATTTTAGTAGGTGTGTAGCAATACCTTGCTGTGATTTTTCTTTTCATTTTTCTAAAGGTTAGTGATTTTGAGCATCCTTTCAAATGCTTATATAAACCCATTTATATATATATATATATTTTTTGATAAATGTCAGTCGAATCACTTTTTATTTTAACGTTTCCCCAATCATCATTCTTCAGTGTTCTTCCTTTCACCATAACTTTCTTGATTGGACGGCTGGACTCCAGTCAGTGCAAAAAGCTGAGCCTTGAACACCATTGGAGGTTCATCAGTATTTAATTCTACACCTTCTAATTTCTCCTTTCCCCATTTTATAATAACTTTTCCAAATTCTAGAGGACATCTGCATGTCATGGCACCTGGCTGCATTCTAGCAATGAAATCAATCTAGCCACTGCTCAAATCCTCACAGCTTTCTAATTTAATTTTAATGCCCCTGACTCTGACAGGATATAATACTATGTACCATTTCCCACCCCCTCTCTGCGGGCATTCCACAATCAACCTCTGAATGAATGGACTTCCTGAAATGTTAGGACTGATCAAAGCTTCAGTTGACCTGCTGCTTAGTAAGCAGAGAACAGCTCAGCCTGAGGGCACACAGCTAGTTAGTGATCAGTGTATCAGGATGGGAACTCCGAGTCCTGAAGTCTAGTTTGGGAGGTGAGTTTCCTGATTGAATGGTGTAGCATTTGGTCTGTCACAAAAATAAACAAACAAGTAAATAGTACCATTAAAAGCCAAGGACAATGAATGTCATACATTACATTTACATGCTATCACTAAATTAGGTTGTTCAAGTTATAATGGAAGTTCAGTGTGGACATTTTTAGAAACAGGGAGGTGGGTGCCCCATGTAGAGATGTAGAGACATTCCCCTCTCAGTGTGTAGGACATGTTGTCTGAGAACAGGACAGGTCCTCATTGGGCCTGGGCATCTGGAGATGGCTCCACACTGGGGTGTCCATCTCTTTACCAGGCATAGCCCTTGGTCCAGCTCTTAGTGGCTACGGAGGACACTAAAAGGCAGGTAGGATTCTGCCCAAACAGCTCTGGGCTATGTCACCTCTCACAGGCTAGAAGCTGGTGCCTCTTTTCCTGGTCATGCTAGACAACAGACAGGATGTCCAAGATGAAAATGTCACTTGCCTGATAACTTTGAGGAAAAGCTGAGGAAGCAACCCTTGCTCTTCCCCAGGGGTTTTTCAAAGTGTGAATACCTCACCATGTGGTGAGAGCCATCAGTTCTCAACCCTGTTTTCTTTCTGGACTTCAGTAAATAACTCAGGACATTTTTTTTTTTTTTTTAATTGTCGTGGTTAATCCTGTTTTCAGACATATCACACAGATGGATGAAAGGTCATATTTCTCAGATGTCAAATTAAAAGGCAGTGGTGACAACAGGCATGACAGGAAGAGAGATTAAGCCACAGGGGAGAGAAGCACCAAGGCAGGCTGCCAGCCCCAGGTCGTGGCGGGTGAAATGTGGTGGCTAAACCTGGGCCCGCTTCCGAGCTGAGCTGCGAGAATTGCCCCAGTCTGAGATGTGAGCAGAAGCAGTGCAGTGTGAACACTCAAAAGAGGGTGCCGTGGGTTTGAATAATAGCTGTGTTGTCAATATTCGGATGACTGGGCAAGTGGCTTCAACATTCATAAAACTCATGTTTTTACATCTGTAAAAGATAGACAATTTGTGTTTTTTGGCAGAGTTGTTCAAAATATTGAAACTCACGTACAGGTTGTATGTTTGCTGTTGTGTGACATGTGCTGGAAGTAAGAGGGTTAGTCTGGAGAGAGGGAGCTGCCCTTTGTGAGCCAATAGCAGTTATAATGTGGACATGAAAATAAAAAACCCTGAATTCAACCCCAGTTATGCCAGCCTGAACCCAACCCTGCCCTAACTTCTCAGTAGGTACTGATGGGAATTACTTCTATATCAGAACCACTTTGAGTTCTCTGCCATGGGTGCTGACAAGGTTCTGACCCTCTACAAGAACTCACGGCACCATGTTTGCCAGGAGCAGGCACTACGTGGATGGCAGGTCATACAGTGACAGGGTGCCACCAGGCAGTAGGCAGATCTGAAACAGAACAAGGAACAGTCCCATGGGCTTAGTTTCTCATGGGAGCAAAAGCTGATTGATGGCAGGCTGCTCCCCTGGGTAACAGGGCCTCCTCTCATCTCCTGCACAAAGTGATGGACCTTGTCTGGCCTCAGCCAGGGCCCCACTCTGCTTCTCCTCCCACCTGCTGTGGGCTGTGCTGCCCTGCTGGTCACGCCTTGACCAGGGCAGTAGCCTTGGGGGCCTCAGCCCCACAGTGTATAGCCCAATGTTCGGGAATCATCTGTGCCCACCCTTCTGATGTTACTCACTTGTCACCATGGAGCCTCACCCAAGGGTTGGTCGGGGGTCAGTGGAAGGTGGGGAACCTGGATGATAAAGCTGCAGGGCACTCAGAACACTTCCCTTTCTTGGGTTCTGTGCTCTTGAACCCAGCCCCAAACTCTCTCCTTGATGGGACTTCACTGAGGCTGTCTTGTCTCCTCAAGGCTTATAAATAGATCTCTGAAATTAGGATTCCTAAATTAGAATGCTTTGACTCTCTGTAAAAAAAAAAAAAAGACTTTCTTTTAAAATTTTGTGCTTTTACATCAGTCATAACCCAACAGAATTTCTTTTAGTTGTGCAGACACATCACCAGGAAGAGGCAATTTGCAATGCAAATGTACTGTTCCCCCCTCTGGAATATTTTTGGCTTCTTAGGTCAGTGTTCTTCAAACTCGAGCCTAAAAATACATTCTGAGAATAACATATTTTTTCTCTAAGAGGGCCTTTACCTTGCTCAAGTTGGAGAAATTGGGCTTTTGAGAAATGCTTACCATGCTGACTTCCCAGATGTTTCCTGACATGGGAGGATTTAGCAGTTGTAGGGACACAGTTGTTAGCGGCACAAGAGACTGGGACACAGGTGCTGCTCCCCATGTTTTCTTGGTGTCTGCCCCCACCCTGAGAGGTCACCCCCAGTGCTCTCTATAGGTGGGGGTTTTGGCTGATTTCTCCCAAATGCTGATGTGTTTGAGCCCCAGAGTCTATTCCTCAGGTCTCCTGCCACATGCTTGGGGTTGAGGAGTTCATTGTGTATGGCTGTAGCACTGAGTCACGTAGACTGGCCTGTGTAGACAGGTCTGTCAGCATCCCTCTGGAGCCTTTGCTGTCAGGATAGGTGACCCATC
The DNA here is from genome assembly GCA_963574355.1 of Loris lydekkerianus. Taxonomy (NCBI): domain Eukaryota; kingdom Metazoa; phylum Chordata; class Mammalia; order Primates; family Lorisidae; genus Loris; species Loris lydekkerianus. The sequence goes on from CAUYPK010090563.1 coordinate 16,471, forward strand.
TGCCCTGGCTAACTGTTACTCAGGGTGCAAGCCAGGGTGCAACCCAGTAACAGTTTTGTTAGAGAAGCACAGTGGGTTCAAGGTAGTCACCAAAGTAATTGAATGAAACAAGTAGGGATTTAGTGAGAGAGACAGTTTATTAATGACCTGTCCTAGTGACTGCAGGCCTCGTGGAAAACACAGGTTTTAGATTTTATGTACAATTTTCTGGAATTATCAAATGCTTCTTTTCACTCATTTTCTGATGCGTCCACCCAGGGCCTTGATAAACCCTATTCCCCAAATGGCCCAGGTCAAACTGATCACATCCATCTGACAATACTGGAAAGTCCTCAGGGCACTGATCAACCTCTTTTCCAGAATAGCCTAAACACAGGATCTTAATCAGTCCATTTCCATAATAACCAGGGTCTGCCTGACCACCTCTACCTTGCCCACGTGTAGCCAACTGCCTAACAGTTTCCTCAGGAAACTGGGCTGGGATGGGCAGGTGTGTTAGGGCTCTGTAGAGGAGCAGGACCGATAGGAGTGCACAGACCCATGGAGAAGGTTGATGTGAATTATGGAGGTCTTGGGATCTGCTGGGGGTGTCACTGGTACATTCCCAGCCCCAAGGCCTGAGAACTCTGGACATGCAAGTTCCAGAGGAAGTGGATGCCCTGGCTCTAGAAGAAAGAGTAGATTTTCCCTTCTTCTGCATTTTTGTTCTCTTGGGGCTTCGACATACTGGATGATGTCCACCCACATTGGTGAGGGTGATCTTTACTCAGTCTACTGAATAAACACTAGTCTCTTCCAGAAACATCCTCACAAACACAGCTAGAAGTAATGATTTTTCAGCAATCTGGGCATACTTTAGCTCAGTCAAGTTGAAGAAATACAGCAATGTTTCAGGCTATAAAATCATGGTTCACAAATCAGTAGTCTTCATATATGCCAATAACAGTCAAGCTAAACATCAAATCAAGGATACAATATTCTTTACAGTAGAATCAGAGAAAATGAAATACCTTGGAATATATTTAAGAAAGCATGTGAAGGATCTATACAGAGAGAACTACAAAACACTGAGAAAAGAAATTGCAAAGAATGTAACAGACAAAAGATCATTATTGTGCTCATGGCTTGGAAGAATCAACTTTGTTAAACTGCCTGTACTACTCAAAGCAATCTATAGATTTAATGTAATAATCATTAACATACCAGCTTCATACATTGAAGATCTTGAAAAAAATGGTTCTACATTTTGTATGGAACCAGAAACAAACAAACAAATAGCTAATGTGATTATGTAAAATAATCAAATAATAATGTAATTATTATGTAATGTAAAATAAGAACAAATCTGGAGGCATCACTTCACCAGACTTCAGGCTATACTTCAAGTCTATAGTGATCAAAACAGCATGGTATTGACATAAAAACAGAGACATAGATCTATGGAACAGAATAGAGAATCTAGAAGTGAAACCATCCTCATATTGCCATCTGGTCTTTGCAAAGCACACTAAAGCATACACTGGAAAAAGAGTCCTTATTTAATAAAGTCGTGCTGGGAGAACTTGTTAGGCACATGCAAAAAACTGAAGCAGGACTCGAACCTCTCTTCATTTATAAAAACTAACTCATAATAGATAAAAGATTTAAATCTGAAGCATAAAGTTATAAAAATCTTAGAAGGAAGTGCTGGAAATCACAGCAACAACAAAAATGCATGAATGGGACTTGGTCAAGTTAAAAAGTTTCTGCACTGCTAAGATCATAATCAAAAAAACAGAGACAACCTTCAGAATTGGAGAAGATATTTGCATGCTACACATCTGACAAAAAGATAATAACCAGAATCTATAAAGAACTCAGCAAATCTATAAGGAAAGATAAAAAAATCCCATTAAAAACAGGTTAAGAGACATGAACAGAAATTTTTCTTTTAAAGAGACAGGCAAATGGCCAAAAAATATGAAAAAATGCTCATCATCTTTGATGGTCAGAGAAATGCAAATCAAAATGACTTTGAGATATCACCTAACCCCAGTAAGAATGTTCCATATTATAATGTCCCAAAGTGACCTATGCTGGTGTAGGTGCAGAGAGAAAGGGACTCCCATCCACTGTTGGTGGGACTGCAAACTATTTTATCCTCTATGGAAATAAGTATGGAGAATCCTCAAAGAACTAAAAATAGCCCAACCATTTGATCCTGCAATCCCATTACTAGGTATCTACCTCAAAAGAAAAATAAAAGACATTTTACCAGAAGGACACGTGAGCTCCAATGTCGAGAGCAGCACAATTCACAGTCACAAAGATGTGGAAACAACCCTTCCACCCATGAATGAATTTAATGACCTGGTGTACTATTCCACCATAAAAAGACAGAGATTTCATATCTTTTGTAAGAACTTGGATGAATTTGGAGAACATTCTCCTAAACAAAGTAAATTAGGAATGGAAAAACAAGCATCACATTTACTCAGTCTAGAACGGAACTAGTAGCTCAGCAATGACGGCTCACATTAGAGAAAAACTCAATGAAATTGAAGTATTGGGCAGTGAGGACAGGGTTGGGTAAATGCCCACGCAATGTGTATGTCGCATGGGTGTACTGCACACCTCCTGGGTGTAGCTGCACACAGCTACAACTTGGACTTTAAGGTTACAAAAGAAAATTAAATAAACTAATCATATGTGTCCCCATATTAATATGAAATAATAAAAAAAGTTGACACGTTAAAATTCACTATTGGGACAAGGGTGGCCTCATTTGCATATCAGCTCACACCTCTACCATAATACACAAAAGAGACAACTTGGTAAAATGTGCTGTTTGCCATCGACAGAGCGAAAGCTTCCACTTGTGTCTGAGACATTTCTCTGGTCTGGCAGCCTCGACAGAAGGCTGTCCTGGGCCTGAAGGGTACTGAGTGCCAGGCTGCAGTCAGTCATGTGCCAACTTAATAAATATACCAAAGAGGGTAAACTCAGCCCAGTATGTCTACGGGGAAATTATCTGTTGGTTGTTTTGCTCAGCTTTCATGGTGACGATGCTCAGTGGCCAGTTTTCGGGTTTATCTGGGAGGGTGTCTTCAGAAACCCTGCCCACATCCCAATGCCACTCTGCCTCCCCCACCGGATGCCCCACCTGGGGCACAGGTGCATGTGGGTATTATTCTCCCTATGGCTGTTTTGAGGGTGCCTTGTGCCGAGGCCACCTTCCCTCTGCTCAGAGGGTCTTCAGTGTTTCCTGAAGTGTGCTAGTGCCTTGAGTTCCAATGTGGGTGGTGCAGGATGGATCAGTGATGGGAGGATTTGAACCTCTCTGGCGCATCTGCAGTGTGTTTTGGGAGATTCCAGAGGTCCTCATGCAGCCCAACTCCATCAAAAACAGAATGATGAAAACACATCATTCTGAACACAGGGTGATCACTGACAATGCCCGTGGAGGGTGCCTCTGGGAGAGGTTTTTCAGACAAACATCTTTATGTCAGATCAGACGACAAGATACTTGTCTGCTCCACTCCAGGCTGTAATCCCGTGCCTCTCACCTGCTCTGCATGACCAGCTCTCTGTTGAATCACAATTTGGTGGAAAGGAAAACAGGCCCTGGGTGTGTCTCTCTGGGCCGCCTTGCAGGATGACTGGTCCCCGCTGAGCTCCGTGGTGCTGGTGAAATCCCTTGGGCATGAATGTCCCATCTGCTTTGTCAGGTTCCAGCAGCTGGGATGAAACATCCAGGCTGCATGCCTGTCCAGTATTTGTCACCTCAGGGCTGTGTCAGCACTGGGGACACTCCTGCACAGAGAATGACCCGTTTCAGAGTTAATGCTACTCCTGACACTTTGTCCTTCAGGGGAAGCATGATAAGTCTGTGGACACAGCTCCTGACCATCTGGGCTCTCAGTTGATAAAGCTCTGAGAGGTGTCCCACCCCAAGGACATTTTGATTCTGTTCTTCAGGCAAACACCCTGCCCTCAGAATGGCCCCGGCAGAGAGGAGCTGTCACCACTGTCTCACAGGTGAAGACACTGAGGCTGAGAAGCCATCAGAAGTGAAGCTGGGGCTCCCACAGCTTTGCAGCAGAGCTGCCCAGTGCCAGCTCTCCTTGGGAAACTCAGGGCAGAGCCGCTGGGCACATGGAGCTGCTGGACCCTCACAAATGGAGGAGGAGGACGGTGCCACGCCCCGCATGGGAGCTGCTTGGCTGCACCCATCCACAGCACTGAGGACTTGCTCACAGCAGGCGCTAGGCCAGTCGCTGGGCTCTTGAGGGTCCCGTTCCTCACCGTCCCTCAGAAGTGAGTGGCCACCAGACGTGTGCAAGTCCTTGTGCAGGATGGGGGTGACGCAAGAATTCAGGCAGCCAGGCCCTCTGGTGGCGCGGTGGAGGGGCATGCAGGGAGTCCGGGTGTCCTCGACAGTTCACTCAGGTTTGTGGGCCTCAAGCACACATGAACACACATGCACACACGTGTGCACATCAGGAGGCATTGTACTTGTCCACCTAGGAGAAGGAACGAGGATGGAAAAGGCTACGCGAAAGGGATGCAGCTATGGAAATGGGATAATTTTCTATAATTTATCCCTTCAACATGAAAGAGAATTGTGTTAAAAATGTGACAGAATATGGTTCAGAGATATAGGACAGATTTGCCACCTGAGTTGTGACCTTTCATGGTAACTAAAAAAATTCTGTGTGTATCACCTTGCTGAGAGCTATTAAAAGTGAAGAGGACTTGGGTTGAGTAAAGGCCTTGAGAAACACAAGACTGGTGTGCCCTGGAGTCAGGGGCTGAGTGACGCCTTTCAGGGACACAGACCTGGACTACACTGCAAACAGGGGCTGAGTGATGCCCACTGGGGACACAGGTCTGGTCCATGACACAGCCATGGGCCGAGTGATGCTCTTCATGGAACACAGGCCTGGTCTATTATGCAGCCATGGGCTAGGTATTACCATTCATAGGACATAGCTCTGGGCCAGTATGAAGCCATGGGCTGAGTGATGCTCTTCTTATTTTAGTTAAAATAGGCTTTTCTCCTCCTCCTCTTTGAGAACATTCTGAGCAGCTTGCCCTCATTGATAAATGTTTTCATGTCAAAAACAACTGTCATGGGAAATGGAACAACAGGGGAAGACACCAGGAGGGTGACACTAGCTTGGTCTGAGATGGGGCACGCACTGAGGATGCTATTGTTGGTACTCAGACCTGGTCCATGACACAGCCATGGGCTGAGTGATGCTATTCATGGGACCATCATGCATTTCTATGCCTGGGGCAAGGCTGTATCTACTTGCTAAGGGAAGTCATGCCTTCTTTGGCTACTGCCAGTTCTTTATTCCCTGGGTTGGGAGCGGGGGAAGGAATGCCGTCTACCTCTCTTCTGTCCTTTGCTACTCGTACTCTGGAGTTGAGGATGGTGCCATCAAGGCCTTTGGACCTCTCATGGATTCCTGTCAGGGTTCTCTGCACAGGTGGAGACCTCCTCCCTAATGTGGGACTGTTGTCCTCAGGGGAAGGGACAGCAGTGTCACCCTCCTGGTCTCTTCCCCCATTGCTCCATTTCCCCATGGCAGTTTTTGACATGAGGACATTTATCAATGAGGGCAAGCTTTTAACTAAAAAACTTCAAACTGCTAAGTGCTCTGTAGGGTGGATGGCCAGATATAACAAGTATGGTTAATGTAAAGAGCAGTAATTTATAACAATTAAAGACATGGACTGTGCTGGATTCCTCCTGGATGGAATTGTGTGTTTTATTGACATGGTCATTGAACATTATCTTTTTTATTTAAAAGATGGATCCATGAAAGTAAATTGGCCTGAGGTGTGTTTTATCAGCTCATGCAAAAATGAAATAGCAAAGTTGTCTGTTTAAAAACCCATCTTGTGTATTTTCCTTGGAACAGAAACAGAATTTCAACAATGGTTTGAACAACTTTGAAAATGAACTCGTAGTTGCCAACCACACTTTCCCTTTTCATTCTGACAATATGGGACATAGGATAGATTGTGCCAAGGCTAACCTCAGTCCCACAATTCATTTGTTTCCTTGGGACATAGGGCCAGCCCAAGAAGTCTTCACTGAGGGCCTGTGAGGCATCAGGCACTGGGCTTGATTGGGTGGGGGAGGGAATACAGACATGAAGAGCTCTGTAAGGGACACAGGATTTTGTAATTTATTTGGAAATACACATGCATGAGGAATGATAGTAGCATGTGACAAGGTCCCAAGGTGTGGGATGGTGTGATGAAGCCAAGATGCCAGTTGACATCTGAGCAAGCAGGACTCAAGCTGAGCTCTCCAAGCTGGGGGACTGTGGAGAGTCAAAGGGAAGAAGACCCAGGACGGACAACCTGAGACCAGCACAGTCACGTCCAAACACAGGAGGCAGAAGTTACTCAAGTCTGAGTTACAGATTCGAGCACTTTTTCCTGTTTCAGAGTCAGGGCTACAGGCCTGCAAGCCCTGTGTAGAGGGTTGTCGGGTGGCCAGGACCTGAGCCTCGGGCTGTCTTGCTCCTTTGCTCATCCTGTTATTGCTCTGTGTCGCTGCTCTCTTGTTGGAAGGTCATGTTTTGGATCCTCCCACCCGGGATCTTTAAGATTGTAAAGATCTTTAAGAGAGACTCATCTGGCATCTGTGAGTGCAAGGACAAAGGTTCATGTGGAGGCCTGTGTGGAACACGTCTACAATTTCTAGAAGTTATAGCTAAGTCAATAAACTGCTAAACATGTTCCTCTGCCTGCCTTGAAAAATACACACACAATTACTAAGAATGGATTTGGTGAACCACAATCCCACCTGCCTGCCAGCTGTTTCTGCAGAGCTGCCATGTTCATTCACTTACATGTTGTCTCTGGCTGCCTTTCCACCACAAGGAAATTTAAGATGCTGTGGGAGAGACTGCACATCCCACAATGCCCAAGTTTTTGCCATCTTGTGCTTTGTGGAAAGAGGCTACCCACCACCGGCTGCACTGGTCTACATCTAGGATTCCCGCCTCCTCAAGCCAGTGCATAGGGCAGGGGAGAGCTGCCTCCAGGGAACTGGACTTCTGCATGGAACCTCCCATGTAATTCTGCAAATTAAAAATGGGAAATAATAAGGGATTTTTAAATTTTAAAATAAAATTAAAAGTTTCTGTATAGCTCAGGACATAATCAACTCCCATGCATGTGAGTGGACAGCGCACCAAAGACCATGCATCCCAGCTTTGTCCCACCTTCTACAAACTGCCATGTCTGTCCTGCCAGCCCTTAGGTTTAGGGTCTGCTGTGAAGAGGTTGAAGCCATGGAAGAGGCCCACATAGACCCTAGGTGAGACATGAGCTGTCTGTGATGAGGGCCAGGTGCTGGTGTGTGTGTGGATGGAAGGACACAGCTTGGGAATGGAGATTTACCTTTGTTCAGTGGACTCCTCACTCAGTACGAGTAGAAGGACTGTGAAAGGCATTATAGGCACTGGGTTCAGAGAAAGAGCCCCTCTTCCCTGGTGTCCAGGATGGTTCTGCTGACCAGGGACAGGGAGTCTTGATGTGCTGTGAACTACAGAACAGCTCACTGCAGAAAATCTCTGGGCAGAACCCAGCTTGTGCATTTGTGGATACTTAGCCCACAGGCTCTAGAATATTCCACTGCCTCAGAAACCTATCAAGCCCTTCTCCTGCCCTTGGGTCCTGGAACTCAGCAGACGTGGTGGTGCCTGGGAGTGATGATTCTTCACCTTTGCTTGGCACGATCCTGGGGGACACCTTGGGAGTGTCATCCTCGGTTGGTTGTAGTTGCCCAAGACAAATGCCTGTGGCTTATCCCTTATTATTTCCCATTTGTAATTTGCAGAATTATCATGGTTCATATTTCATTTGGTATTAAAAAATTAAAAAGTTTCTGTATAGCTCAGGACATAATCTACAAAGCAAAGAGTCAGCCTATGGGATATGAGAAGGCATTTGCATGCTACACATCTGACAAAGGGGTAATTATAAGAATCTATAAGGAACTCAAGCAAATCAATAAGAAATGAGCAAACAACCCTATTAAAAACTGGAAAGAGACATAAATAGAAGATTTACTTCTGATGATGGAGTAGTGTCCAACAAACACAGGAAGAAATACTCATCATCTCTAATCATCAGAGAAATGCAAATAAAAACCACATTGACATATTACCTAACACCAGTGAGAATGGCCCACAGCACAAGGTCCCAAAGCAGCAGATGCTGGTATGGGTGCAGAGAGAAAGGGACACTCATGAGCTGTTGGTGGAACTGCAAACCAGTACAGCCTCTATGGAAAGTAGGATGGTGAATCCTCAAAGAATTTAAAGTAGACCCACCTTTTGATCCTGCAATTCCTCTACTGCAGCGGTTCTCAACCTGTGGGTTGCCATCTACAGGAACTGTAATAAAGGGTTGCAGCATAAGGAACGTTGAGAACCACTGATCTAGTGGATATTTACCCAAAGGAGGGGGGGGAATCATTTTATAAGAAAGACACTTGCACCTGAATGTTCATAGCAGCACAATTCGTAATTACAAAGATGTGGAAACAACTCAAGTGCCCTTCAACACGTGAGTGGATTATTAAATCTAGCTGTATGTATACCAAGAACTATTATTCAGCCATAAAAGATGGAGATTTTATTTATTTATTTATTTATTATTTATTTATTGAAAATAGCAAAATGGCAGCTTTTAATACAACTGTATCAGTACTCAGTTTATTTATTTATTTTTTGTGTTAAGACATTTATATTCTACCTTTACTAAGTTTCACATGTACCCTTATAAGATGCACCATAGGTGTAATCCCACCAATCACCCTCCCTCTGCCCATCCCCCCCTTCCCCCTATTCTTAGATAATAACTGGGTTGTAGCTTTCATATGAAAGCCACAAATTAGTTTCATAGTAGGGCTGAGTACATTGGATACTTTTTCTTCCATTCTTGAGATACTTTACTAAGAAGAATATGTTCCAGCTCCATCCATGTAAACATGAAAGAGGTAAAGTCTCC
>CAUYPK010090564.1:0-45488 GCA_963574355.1 Loris lydekkerianus
ATGGGGCACCATACACTGGTTTTATAGACCATTTGACACATTTTCATCACACTGGTTAACATAGCCTTCCTGGCATTTTGAGGAAATATGCGTATTACCAAAATTTATAGAGGAAGAATTTTAATGATTGGATTGATAAACATTGTCTTCCATGAGAATTTTATAAATGAACAAAATTTGTTAAAAATCTCAATTTTTTTTATAGAATTAAAAGAAATAAAAGTGTGTGTTTATACTAATATACATGGTTGCTCCTCCTTATCTGTGAGTTATGCATCTGAGAGTTCAATAAAACTACAATCAAAAATATTTGGAAAGAAAAAAGTAATGGTTACATTTGTACTGAACATGTACAAACTTTTTTTCCTGGTCACTAATTACTAAAAATATAGTTCAACAATTATTTACATAGCATTTACATGGAATTTCTGTAAATAATTCAGAGATAATTTAAAGTACAGGGAGGATACATGTAGATATTCAAATGCTACATTATTTTATATCAGGATCTTCAACATCCTTGGAGTTTAGTATCTGCAGGGGATCCCGGAACCAATCTCTCATGGATTCTGAGAGACAACTGTATTTGCAACTAGGTCTGGGTTCAAATAAATAGATACATGTGGAAACAAAATTCTATTTTAAGTAAAATTCTATGTATCTCCCTGTTGCTCGTTGTTTTAGTACTCTTGTGTCCCCTGACCAGCACTGCCTTTGAGACCCTTTTATACAAGCCTTATCTTCCTTCCTGAGAGAAGGTTCTTTAAGGATGGGAGCTAAGGATTCCCCATAGCCCTTTGCACAGCACTCATCTATACCAGCAGTAGGTAAACCCTTGCTGAATGAACTGATCCAAAGTGGTCCATAGTCTTGACTGACCAAAATCCGTGATCAAATTTGCTTTTCCTCCAAACAGAAATAAGCAGAAGCCACAAAGCTAAAGCATTGCCCATATCAGTGAAGACAAATTAAAAATAATATTATTACCACATTTCAGTTGTTTCTTCACCTGTTGTTAACCTTGGATTAAAGAAGAAAAGTCCAGTGCAATTGTGTACTGTTCATAAAGGATCAGACATGCCATTTTTTTTTACTCGTTTGTATGCTCAGTTGAATGGTAAAACCAGTCAGTTTTCACTGAACTAAACTTTGGCTTTGAATTATTTTTTTCTGGACAGTTTTCTAATGCATTTCCTGGTGATTCTTACAATAACCTCCCCATCCAAGGTGGTGGGATCTGGTTCCACTCGACTTTTGAGGCCTGTTTACCCATGGTTTTACTTTGTTAGGACCAGGGAACATGGCCTCACTTGGGGGGCTGGCAGCCCAGTCCTAACATCCATGGAATCCTGTGGAGAAGCCCCCACTGGAGGCCTGATATGAAGTGAAAAGGCTTCTGTATCACACTGGCCAACCTTGTGTTTAGCAGGTGGCTCTGAGTCCTCTTACTCTTTCAGCTAAGCTACAAAGCTTCAGGCATAAAGCAGTAAAAGACGACATTGGCTGCAGGAGAGTAAATGGCCCTCCTTTTTTATTTTAGTCAGCTCTTTTGGTTTACTGTCCCTTGCCTGCCTAAAACTGTGAGCTTCTCTGTAGCCTGGGTAAGACAGGCTGCCCCCCAACCAGCTCTGTGCTCAGACTCATTCTTCATCTACTCCTTGGTGACTTTATTTTTCATAACCGGGAGGCCCTCTGAAATAACACCAACTTCATTTTATGTAACTTACTTGTGTAATTTTTTAATGAACCAGATCATCATGGGAAAAATGCAAAAATCTTGGAAGGAAAAAAATAAAGCAGAAATAGACAAGACAAAACAAAACAAAACAAAACAAAAAACCCAGGACCTACTTTTTTTCCAATTAGAGCCAACAGTTTACCAGCACTGGAGCACATTTCTGGCACCAGCCAGCCTGTGTTTGTTTTTAATACCACTGTGCCTTGTCATATAATATAACAGCTTTTTATTTTCAATGATATTAACTGTCTGCAGAGAGAAAGTGGCAGAAGACCTCTGTAGAACCTGAGAGTCTTATAAATAAATGAGTTTTTTAACCTCTGCTGTAATACAGATATCTTTTCAATATAATATTAAGACCCTTTGTGACAGGATCTGTCATTTTAAATACAAAAAACACTATTCCCATGGAATAAAAATACTTACTTGGCAGATGAAAAATATTTATGCGCCATTTTTACTTCCTGTGGCTGACAGTACAGAATTCTTTGTTGTTCTACCCTGCCATAATCACAGGGATAAATGAGAAAGGAAGACATGGCCAAACTATAATTCGGTGGGTGCCAGCCAACTGGTGGTAAGCCTTAGTGCCAGAAGCTTTTGGGATGCCCTCTCTGTACAGTCCTCAGTCATTACCAGCAAGGAGTTTAAAATAACTGGCTACCTCTGGAAATACTAAGGAGTTCCATGTAGTTGTCTATAAACAATGAAAATTGTAACAACCATCCCAATTAACTCACTTTTTACTCTTTCAAAATATCTTTCTTATAAAAACATAGAAGATTCCCAATTAGGGTGATAAACATCAACCAACCACAGCATTTGTTGGGGTATAGAATTACCAACACTGGATAATCTGATGACTACTAATAATTAGATATATTTTTCTGATAGATAGTACAGTCTGGGCAAAAAATACAAAAAGTATAGTGCAAAATATTATTTATTATGGATATATAAAGGTGTTTCTGTTCTGAAGAAACTTATATCAACTAAATTTAAATGAAACTTAATACCCTCTGAATTTAAATGCATTTCAAAATTTTGTAGCTATGCAATATCAAAATAGATTATTATAGGCATCCTATGCTGCCAAATGGTTAGTACAAATATGTGCTGAGAGTTTGGAGAGGAAAAAGATGGCTATATCCTTTGATTGGTCTATGAAAATTTAATGATAAAAGAAAAAATAAAGAGAAAGTTTAAATTATAAGAATTCAACAGACAATAGATAGATATACAGATAAGTAGGATATGATCATTCCAAAAGGGCCAGTGGGCACATGTAAAGTATAGGAAAGAATGATGGTATATTTTAATGCAGTGATTAGCTCAAAATGATAATAGTAGTAACAGCTGCCATTGGTTTTTTACTAATAGTAAAGTGTATATAAAGTAAATATCTTTTAAGATTATAATTATTATTTATGATATTCATGGATAGTAAACTGGACTGAATTACTTATCTTTGACTCAGTTATCATTGCGGAAAAGAAGGATCATTTTTCAACAATACGCAGTATAGCAATACTTGTTCTAAAATATAAAACTTCTAATTTCTAAATATTTTTTCATCTAATACAATGCTGTTCTGGATTAAGGACAAAATATAATAAAGATTAGTAGAGAAAAATAGAAGAAAGAGAAAGAGAAGGTATCGGAGGAATGAGAAGGAAATAGAAAAAGAATGAAGAAGTAAGAGGGGAACAGGAGGGTGAGGATGAAGGAAAGGAAGGAGGAGAGGGTCAAGAGGGTGAGAGGAGGAAAAGGAAGGAGGAAGGGGACAAGAGAGTGAGGAGGAGGGAAGGGAAGGAGGATGGGGACAAGAGGGTGAGGAGGAGGGAAAGGAAGGAGGAAGAGGACAAGAGGGTGAGCCACAACAGCCACTGTTTCTGATGCGGCCATCTGGGAGACACAGAGCAATGTTAAAGGCCATTAGTTACTGTGAAGTTACCGAGACCTAAGTGGCCAAGCTGTCAGTAAAACCTAGGCATCCCTGATCTGGAGCTCTCATTCTTAATCCCTCAGCCACAACCTGCCTCATGGCAACATCAGCTATTTCTCCCAGTGTTGAGTTTAGTGTAATATAGTCAGAAAGGCTTTCTTGTTTTTGTTGCTTATGCAAATTATTTCCAAATCCTCCTTACTCAGAAGTAAATAAAGAGTATTTTAATGCTGCCCCTTGAATCTGTGTCATAATCACGTTCTCCCACCCCAGTTTTCTCTCTGCCAGGTCAAACTGCCCAAGTTTTTCAACCATGTTTCAAATAATGTCACGCAGGATCATGCTTTTGCCATACTTGCCCCTTAGTTGTCAATGTCTCTTACAAGGTTGCTTTGAACATTAAGGAAGAAGAGGAGGAGGAATGAGAATGGGAGAAGAGGAAGAAGAAAAACAAAAATCTAGGAAGGGTCTCCCTGTAGTATAACAACTCAGGACATCTATCTTCGTACAACTGCTCACTGTATTCCTTTTCAGAAGCTCTGAAAACTGAAAAGCGTGGTTACATTTTTAGGCTTAGAACCTTCTAGATACTTCATTTTCAGCCACTCCTCTTTTTGTCCTATCTCACTACACGCATTTTGCTGAAGAAGCATATCAGATTTTAAATTTTAGTTCAAAATAAGGCTGGACAAGGTTTCGTAATTTATCCTTTTATGAATGTCTACATGATTCCTTTACCACAATGACCTTTCTAAAATTTTGTTTTTGAGACAAGTGTTTAAGTATCCTTTTAAAGATGATTCTACTCAGATATAATAGGAAGCCCATGCTTATTTTCAGCGGCTATAATTGCAAAGATGTTTTAAACTTGTTGAATATGCCCTTTGAAAAAAGAAAACAAACAAATGAACGGCCTATTTTCCTTTATTCCAGGCTTCAAATTTAATTGGAGTTTTATTTTCAAACGTCTAGAAATGTCAGCATGTAGAGAGACTAGAATATCTGGTCCTGGGCATCCTGGCCTACTCCTCTGTCTTCCAGGTGGGAGAGAAAGGAAGGTTTCAAAATGCATTAACCTTTTATAAATGTTCATATACTACATAAACCTTGGAAGATGGAGCTTATCAGAGCTTTCTATCCTTTGATTTGATTTGGTTTCCAGCCTGGGGAAACTAAATTCTTCTATTTAGATAAAAGTAAAAAAAAAAAAACAGGAAGTCTGTGTAGGCCCTTTTCTGTTAACTTACACCATGCCTCATTTAATTCTCCTGTTTGGCATCCTCACCTCAGGTGTATCACTCATAGTTCTCCAGAGAGTCAGAACCAATAGTATGACAGATAGATACAGACATAGATACTGCTATAGCTAGATAGTAATAACATATGAGAGATTTATTACGGAAATTGGCTCACATAATTATGGAGTCCGAGAAGTCCTGTGACAGTTCAACTGTAAGCTTAAGGCCCTGGAATGCTAGATGCGTTGCTCAGCCTAGGTCTCAAAGCCTTAGAACCAGGGATCCCTTCAAAGGGGAAGGTGTAATTCTCAGACCAAGGTTGAAGGGCAAAAGGAAGAGAACATCCCTAGTATCCCAGTGTGTGTGTGTGTGTGTGTGTGTGTGTGTGTGTGTGTGTGTGTGTTAAAGAGAGAGAGAGAGAGAGAGAGAATCTTTGTTTTCCTTGTTTGTTCCATCTGCTGAATGGATGGTGTCTCCCACGTTGAGGGCAGATCTTTCCTAGTTAGTCCCTGACTCACATCATTCTCCTCTGGAACCACCCTCACATACACATCCAAAAGTAATGCTTTATCAGTTCCCTAGGTATTCCTTAACCCAGTCAAATTGAAACAGAAAATTAACTATCACTCAGGTGTATTCTATCTTACTAATGAAATTTTCCCTTGAATTATCTATCTCTTCTTATAGGATGGGGAGTGAAATCTCATATAAAGTCATTATTAGAAACTTACATGGCTGGTTCCCACCTAGTTGTCAACACCTCTTAAAAATACTGCACCCAAGCTTCTCAAATAGAAACAACAAAAATACTTCAGAAGTATCTAATTCTACTAGAATAGCCCTGAGTTTATTGTTTACATAATAAGTCTGTTCACTGAATCTGTTGTTTCAGAGAGAAAGTACATTCTACTTTTAGCAGCTGCTTGACACTGAATTTGTTACTTATATTATAAATTGGGAACTTTCTGAAAGTATTGTTCTTCATCCCTTTCCCCTCTCATGTACACTTTTGCTTGAATCTTAGATTTTTCTATCAAGAAATATGCTTTACATATTCTTGTAGCTCCACAATACCTCCAATAAACACACATAAATACTAGGCATGACATGCAAGCTTTTGGTTCCAGTATCTAAAGAACTTTTACTTCCACAAATTAGAAATTTTAGAATTATTCCAGCACTTTTTTTTTTATTTTTGTCAAGTGGATCTTTAATCTCATAAATTTCTGGAGCCATATGCATTAAATGTTAAAAAATCTGCTATTGCAATAGATCAAAACTGTCCCTGGTATAACTAACATCAGTAATGCCCTGACCACTATGACCCAAGGACCAGAGCACCAAGGCTAGTGTTACTTGTTTTACAGACATTGTCTCAAGTGACTGGAAGACAGTTTCCTTCATTTTACTTTCTCACCCAGCAAAACAGACAATTCATACAACAAGCCACAGTGTTTGCACATCCTTTCTGGAGTTTCCATAACACAGGCCCAATTTTCATTTGCAGTAATGAGAAAAGCTACCAACAACAGTTCCTGCCACTTCCTTCCATATTGTTCTTGTTTAGAAATGGGCTATAAAACATTACCACCTCATCATTATAGATCACTTAAAAAAAATAAATAAATAAAATGAAATAAAATCTAATTTACATTTTGTTCCAACTGGTTTTCTTGACTGACAGTTGTCCACAGCTCAGTGGCTGCCCTGTTCAGTGTACTTTAATTTTGAGCTTTCAAGTATTTTGGAAGCCCATTCAGAAGTAAATTCTCAGAGAAAATTGAGCTCTGTCATGGATGGATTAGTACTATAATAGTTGGTCACATATCTTGCATGAAACCTTTCAGAAGCAAGGCAAATGAGAAGGAAATGAAATTCATTTCATACTTCTTCAAGCACGCTAAGAGACTTTCTCTCCAAGTAATCTGTGAAGTAGCACTAGTTTATTGGAGGTTCGCATAACTACCATTACATTATACCTTGTCACAATCTCATGTATTGGGTGACTGCTTTTTCTGAACGGATAGTACCTGCAAAGTGCTCTCTGAAGGCACTGAATGGCGAGTGTCGTGTCTTTGATCAAAATGTATAGGCCTAGGGAATAGCATAAATAAAAGTACTTTAGCTAAATTGGACCATTACAGGTCAGAGGTGAATGAAATCTGAAAAGCAGATATAGGAAGGAGTCATCACATTTGCTTTTTGATATATTGATAAACCAAATACCAAAAAGGGAGGGTGAGAAAAGGAATGGGGGAAAGAGAGAGAGAAAGAAAGAGAAAATTGTTAGATATAACACTTGGAAAAAAAGAAAGCTTATATTACATTCAGGCACACTGTGATATGCTATTTGGTAACTTGGTCAATTGCAATAATGTTAACTTTTCATTGGAAAGGGTGTATGTGTGTGTGGTATATCATTTTACCTTGTTATAAATACTTGTGTTATCTAGTGAAGATATATTACATAAAATATTAGGGGGAGGAGAGAATGAAACCTGCATGTCAATTTTATTTTGACTGATCCTTTATTTCAGGTTGCTAGCACTATTATTTCTTTAAGGATAGCCAAAGTATATAAAAAGTTTAAAAAATGGGGGACACTATGAATTATTTTCTTATAAACACCAAGAAAGATGAAAATAATAATGGGATTTACTTTTTCCCCTTGATAAGAATTGATTGATTCTTCAGGCTCCCTTCAACTTGTGTCCTCACTGTGTATAGAGGGAACATATGGAAAAGCTTGTACTGGTAGATTCAAAGCACACATCTCAATGTATAGAAAGCAAGGATCAGAAATGAGATTTTCTACACCTGAAGTGATGGCTCATGCCTGTAATCCTAGCACTCTGGAAGTTTAAGGTGGGAAGACTGCTTGAGCTTAGGAGTTTGAATTGAGCCTGAGCAAGAGTGAGACCTTGTCTCTACTGAAAATAGAAAAGTTAGCCAAAGGTTGTGATGTGCTCCTGTAGTCCCAGCTACATGGAATGCTGAGGCAGGAGGATACCTTGAGCCCAAGAATTTGAGATTGCTGTGAGTTAGACTTATGTCACAGTACTTTAGCCTCGGCAATAGAGTGAGACTCAGTCTTAAACAAACACACACACATACATAGCAAAAAGAAGAAATGAAGTTTTTCTTTCCCATCCCAGCCTAGCCTTGTATATGACCCACAATGAGCAGCCAACAATCTGAATTGAAGAAAGTTGGTATATAAGCAGGACTGGTTTGACCACAAATCTAAAGACCTGGGTATGTACTATTAGTAGAAGAGAAGGGAATGGCCCACAGTGCCTGGTTTGGAACCGGGTGAGCTATACCTTATTCTAAAAGGTGACAGGTAATACCTCAGTGGCAATCACTGATTCATATACTACCAGTACAGACTTTAACATTTGTTCTCCTAAAAGCTGTCACAGAACTAGTAACATGTTTAGGACAGTAGTAGGCAGGTATGGAAAGAAGGATTTTGGAAAGAGAGTAAAAGAATGTTCAAAATAAATATTATCACTCACATGTTCATGTAGACTTGCCAATTACCAAAATAACTAGAATTTTCTCATTTTTTATTCCACTATCATTTGCTATAAAATTTCATAGCGAGGGAACGGTGTTTTACGGCAATCAGAGAAGGATGCAATCTCTTATATTATGCAAATTTGCATCTCCCTTAGAGTGGCCTCTTCCCTCATAGTCTTTATTTCCTGGCTAACTTTCTATTTCTTTCTGATAAAGTGTGTCTATGAGATGTCTGTCATTGCCTACCACCATGTCTTCCTCTAGTTTGGGCTGTCACCCACCCCACCCCCACCTCCATCTTATGCAGCAATTCTTTCAGTTTTAAGAGACAATTTTATAGATCCTTGGGAAGAAGTTCCTAGAAGCAAGACATTTGTGATACTTGTTAAATGCTATTATTATTGATATTATGAGGTTCTGATCTCATATATTCTGATTCCATAGTGTCTTCTTTTGTGTTAGAAAGCATTGAACTATGCAGTTTTAATAAGTCCCTAGTGCTTCTGATGTCAGGAATCTGTAGGCTTTCTCCAGAGTGACAATTCATCATGATTAATGGTAAGAGTTAGGGATCTAGATTTCTAATTTATAAACTCTATAATCCTTGGTTAACCATAGAAAAAATGGGGTAAACTAACACTGCCATGTCATTTCACTTGTAATATGCTTAGTATAAATATATGGAAAGCTTTGAAATATAATCACTAAATATGTGTTGAGCAAATGTCGGGAAATTAATGTCCATGTTTTGCTAATATGCCCCAAATTAAATTACTTGTGTTGACTATTCAATGCAATGTTAAGATATTTAGGACACAATAAGGTGACTTTTGTGTCTAGGTGTTGTGAAATCATCAAGATGAAGGATGGTAGCTCAATTCCATTTACTGTTTATTCTCCATATACCCCCATATCCTTAGACAGTTGTATATTTGCTTCATCATAAATCATTCAGCATAGTAGGTCAAGAATGGAAACTAATCTTTGCAAGCAAACAAAAAACGAGTCACTGGTAAAAATATATGTAATATTTCTCTGAGTTTTGATTTATTTGACTCTTTATATTTGGAAACCCCATTGAAAACGCAACAGGTGAGATTTCTCATCTCCTTTTAGACTTTAGTGAGCTCATAGTTTTCATTTGTGACAGATCACTTGGCCAAGATGTCTAACAGTACCTAGGCAAAGCAATAGCAGGCATTTAAATGACTTTTGCTACTCTCCAGGTAGGAAGTTTGTTGTCACATGCCTCAAGTTATCCCTAGCAATGCAAAGCAACCTGCTTACTGAAATGCTGCAAAGATCTATTCACAGAACAAACTTTCACTGAGAAATACTTTATTCATTTTGGGGAATATAAGCACAGGTAGTTCTTAAAAACACATTAGAATGTACTAGTATTCATCAAAAAAGTTATCTTTTTGCAAATACTTGGGAATTTTTGTAAGTATTTTTTTTTTCAGCCAGGAAATGTCACCACAGCTGAATTTTAAATCAGGTGTTCATATTTCTTTAGGGAGTTTCAGATCAGCAAAAGAAATGGAATATTTACAATTTGGTGCATAATTCATTTTCTGTGTGTAACTTTTTTTTTTTCTCTTTTTTGAAAGGCTGAATTGTGCTGAATTTTAGGCAAAAATGGAGATCATAAATTATTAAGAATCATTCCAGAGGCTGGAATAAGTAGATTATTATTAGCATCATTATCATTGTGGCTAATAAAAGAGTTTAACAGGAAAAGGAAAAAAAATAATAGGATCTGCGATTGCTGACAAAGGTGGCTTAATGTTTTAGTGCTTGCATATTTATCAGAATCCACGTGGGACAGAATTTTCTTGAATCACCACTCTGATCTATATCTTTTCCAGCTGCAAAACCCCGGGCACATTTCAGTGCTGTCAGCCAGCCAGCTCTTCTCCCAGAAAGGCCTGTCTCCTTCAGAGACCTGGCGGGGTGATAACATCTTTTAGCAGGTAGGTGTGAAATCAAGGCAGGTTTTCATAACAACTTCCATTCAGTCTGGATTGGAAGCCACCAAAATGGCACTGGATTCTCATAATCCCTCAGGTTCTGATAGGTATGCTGACATGTGAGCAAAACAGGATTAAATATCTCAGCAGGTGGCTTTACCTTCATGTCCTCATTAATTTTCTTTATGACTCAGTCTTTCCGCTCCAACACCTCTCCATCACCAGGGTATGTCCTCATCTGGGTTTAATTATTAGTCATTCATTCCTTTTGGTGAGAGTGCTGTCATCTCAAAAAGGTTAACCTCTTGCCAGGAAACACACACTGAAATGCTCTTTCCAAAGATAAAGGTCCTCTAGTTGTTGATTGTGCTCTGGAACTGACAGGTTTAGTGTCAATTGTTCTCTCTGCTGTTGCCACGAGGAAGAGTGTGTTTTTCTGTTATGTCAAGCCCCTGGCCCCATTGTCCTTTACAGCCTCCACCTAGAGTTGTACAGGTGCCAAAGTCTTTATTTATTTATTTATTTATTTATTTTTTAGGTGCCAAAGTCTTAATGAAAGATTAAGGACATTGGAATAAAGAAATTAACAGATATGAGGAAGATAATTTTGAATGTCTATTGACAGAATAAATTGCCCAAGATGTGGAAGTGGGCAAAAAGCTTACTGCATCTCCTTTCATTCCAATTTTGGGCACTGTCTAGCAAATTCTTGGGGGTCTGAACCTACAAGAGTGTGCATCTCTGATCATCTTTCTACTGAAAATACTAACTTACACTTTTGTAATGGAAGAAGTTAAGTTGTGAAAAACTAACAGTAATGCAGATTATTCTTGTTCACAGAGATGCAAACCTGGTCTAGTGGACCAGGCATGGTGGCTCACACCTATAATCATAATACTCTAAGCAGGAGGATTAATTGACACCAAGGGTTTGAGACCAGGCTGAGTGAAAACCTATCTCTACAAAAATAAAGCAATTAGCTGAGTGTGGTGGCATGTACCTGTAGTCCCAGCAATCTGGGAGGAGGCAGCAGGAGGATCACTTGGCCCAGGATTTTGAGGTTTTAGTTAGCTATGATGAAGACACTGCACTCTAGGTTCTG
This sequence comes from Loris lydekkerianus, assembly GCA_963574355.1. Classification (NCBI taxonomy): domain Eukaryota; kingdom Metazoa; phylum Chordata; class Mammalia; order Primates; family Lorisidae; genus Loris; species Loris lydekkerianus. The sequence continues at coordinate 11,516 of CAUYPK010090564.1, forward strand.
TCTCAAAAAAAAAAAAAAAAAAAAAGGAAAAAAAAAAGAAACACACAACAAAATGTTAAGTGTAGACACATATAATTGGTTTTATCCTATAGAAAATATGACCCTAAATATCACACTTTATTGCCTAATAGGATATTAATACATTCCATGTCTATTAGCAAATTCATTTAGTACTGTGAATTACATATTTACTTATGCCCATTTTTTAATATTTGTTTGAACTGACTTGGGCATCTTAATGCTTTTCTCATTCATTAATGACATGAATAAAATATGTGGCACATGTTTATTTTATATTCATCTGAGAATAATACTTTAATTGTTTGGAAATTATAATTTAACACAACAATTGTGACTTTTTTTTAATATCTAAGACAAAAGTTGGAGGAAGTTAAATTCATCTTATGGGTTTTGCACATGATGTTCCTGATTCCTAAGATAGCTGCCCTCCGACAAGTTCAATCTGTTTGGCTTTGAAGTGTATATGTTCTTTCACCTTGTAGGAAATCCATCCACCCACTTTTAGCAGTTTCTATATAAGACTGAATAGTCTGTGTTGGATATTAACATTTTTAAGCAGAATCTTTTTACAGATTTTCTACCGATTTAACTTTTAAATTCTTGGAAATTCTCCTGGGTATCTCCTGGAAAGGACATTTGTGCCCATGCAAAAGCATGGATACAGTCTCAACAGCGCACAGTCTGCACAGTGCAGACATATTAACCATTTCCATAAAGAAAAACATAAGTTATAGACAGTAATTCTGCAGTGTAAATTTTCTTAAGTCATAAAATGGAATACAAAATATTTTCCTAATTGAACTATAACTTAAAAAGCTAAAGTAAAATATATACAATCCACTATTGAGAAAACTAGCATACACTCCTTTCATCTTAAAATTTTCCTTTCTTAAAACCATCAGGAGTAGGAAATAGCCTCATTATTAGCTCACATGCATCTTAAGGACTTTTTACTTACCTACACAAAGTTTAGAACAAATTTGTGTAATGACAGCGAGTAGGATCAAATTTTGAATGAAGATACAATTTTCTCTTTAGTCTCTGGATGTAGGAAGTTAATTTTATTCTGATGGCTATATAACAAAAGATTCTAAGAGAAACATTTTAAATACAAAGACATAACAAACAAATTGAGAATAAGCATTTACATTTTTTAAATTTAGTGAGGAGAGGAGACAGGAACTGGAGACATACTGTAGTGCTTTTGTCACTGTGAGTGTTGTAGATAATAGCCTATCCAGTGTTATTCAAAGTGTGGTTCTTAGACCATGAAAACAGAAGCATCTGGGAGCTTGTTCAAAGCAAAAATTCTTCCCTTCAGTTTTAAAGCCATTAGACATGTAAATTTTTACATGGAAGTTGGGATGGGCCCTTGATGGCTGGAAGGGGGTGTCAGAACTCAAATAGGTCAAGTAGGGCACCCACCTGTATAAAAGGGAAGCCCAACGTGAGGAGTCAGACCTCAGCAAAGAGGGAGTGACATTCACATGTGGTGGTGGCCTGCTTGGGTGTCAAAACCTAAGTTGGGAGGTGGGCCTGAGAGAGGATACCCAAGAAGCATGAGGTCTAGAAGAACAGGTCTTCTTGAGGAGACCACAAGGATATATCTGCAGGGTCCTCTCCATGGTGACTCAGCTCTTGGGAATTTGTAAACTTAACTTCCTGAAACTTGGAAATTTCCAAGTTCTGTGAAATCTTGTAGTTCTGTAGGGGTGAGAATAGCATCTCCCACTTGATTCAAACTGACCAATGAGAAGGGTACCTATGGGGTGGAATTTTTTGACTGTCAATAAAAAGGGAAAGACCAAGGCAGTTAGGATGCATGGTCATTTGGAATTCTTCTATGCTGTAAGCTCCCGGCTGGTGAATAAAGCCCTTCCTCTTATAAACGTGGTGTTTGGGTGCTCTTTCTCTCCGTTGGGCCTTGTCTTCCTGCAACATTTTTGGTTCCCTGACCTGGAAGCGAGATCACTCCTGGAGAGAACCCCCACCTGATGGTTGCCACCAATCCTCTGGACACCCACATGGGGGCCCTGATTGGCCTGGGTGACATGAACCACTGAGCATGCCAGGGAGGCAGTTTGGCTTCTTTGTGTGGATGCCTCGACTGGGCTGAGTGGGCTGAGAGAGGACAGCAATCTTCAAGGAGTCAAACACCAGGAGGAAGTGGCATGCAGGAACAGGTACGTCTAAGGCAAGCTATGATCAATCTAGGGATCCCACTACAGTTTTAGTGGAAAAAGAAGTCTGATCAATTCCTTGGGCATTAGATTGCCCATAGGTCTGTTGAGAGGTGTGTGAGAGGTGTGTGAGAGTGTGTGGATGAGGTGTAACTGAGAGAACTCCAAGGGTGGTGTTGGACCTCCCTTCACAGGGCCTAGGGGAATGTTGGTTTCCCTCCTATGGCTAAGTGGCAGCCTGAGTGAGAAATAGAGGCTACCCAGATTAAGAAGTGACTTGGGATTGTGTGCATGTGAGTGCTTTGAGAATGACTGAGACGGATAACAATAGGTGAGGTTTCGTCTCCCCCCATTCATGGGGTGAAACGAATGTGTGAGTGTGCCCTTCTTCCCTGCTCCAACATTGCCCCCTGGCTATTCTGAGAGAAACTGGAAGTTCCAGGTTTTCCCCTTTCTGTCTTTGGAGGTGGCCACATGGCTATGTGGAACTTGAAGGAAAATGAAAAGACATTAGAAAGAATGTTGTTGTAGTTTTGTTACTGGAATTTCCTCAGTATGTGTTTGGTCTCAGGAATTTGAGAATTGAGCCCAAAGGCCACAGATCAGGATAAAATGGCATTTTGTTGAACTGAGGGGCATGCAGAGAGAGTAGAGAGTGCCAGAGCTATTGGCAGAGGGGTCGTGCCTTGAAAAGTGTTGCAGTTCAGGCAGTCCAGTGAGCTCTGGATGGCCCTTGAAAATCTGGGGAAGAGAGTGTAAATCTCTTGCTGGATGAGGCTATATCCATATGAGCAATAGGTCTCTAAGGTGAACAGCCTCTGGAGGGGGCTGGGGAGGCCCAGATCACAGGTTTCCTGCATAAGTCTGTTTTCTAGGGGTAAATAATTGGCCCTGAGAGATATTTTGGCCAGGACTAGATGGAAAAATACCTTTATAAACTGAAGGGGTGTTCTAGCAAATGAATGAATGCAGCACCTCACCTTGGACAAGGTTATTAGGTCTTTGCTGCAGTTTTTGTTTGGGGAGGGAATTAGGGTGTGTGCTCCTTAGTGAGGGTGGAGCCATCCAAAAGGATTAGAGCTGCTTTGTCCATGACCTTGCTGGGGCTCAGAGGGTTTGTGCCTAGAGATGGGAATATGATGTCTAAGCTCACTTGAGCCTGAAAAATGTGGGTTCCCTGCCCAGTCCTGATTGGGAAAATCCTGTATCAATGTTAAATTTCATAAAATGTCTCTCATTTGTAAAATGTAATAATTTGGTTCTTTAAATTGTTGGGGAAACTGAATCTTTGTCAAAGCATAAATTCTTGCCTTTTATTTATTTATTTATTTTAACATTAAGAAACACACTTTATTTCTTTAGTATGATACCTCTGTCCTGGTTTCATGTTAGAATCATTTGGGGATATTTATTTTTATTGTTACTTTTTTAATTTTTTTATTGTTAAATCATAGCTGTGTACATTTGTGCAATCAAGGGGTACAATGTGCTGGTTTCATATACAATCTGACATATTCTCATCAAACTGTTCAACGTAGCCTTCATGGAATTTTCTTAGTTATTGTATGTAGACAATTGTATTCTGCATTTAGTAGGTTTCGCCTGTACCCATTCTAAGATGCACCCTAGGCGTAGCCCCACTCATTACACTCCCTCCACCCTGACTTCTCTCCTCCCTTCCGCTCCCTTGGCCCTTTCCCCATACTCTTGTCCTATACTTGGGTTATAGCCTTCATATGAAAGCTATAAATTAGCTTCATAGTAGCGCTGAGTACATTGGATACTTTTACATCCATTCTTGAGATACTTTGGTAAGAAGAATATGTTCCAGCTCTATCCATGTAAACATGAAAGAGTTAAAGTCTCCATCTTTTTTTAAGGCTGCATAATGTTCCATGGTATACATGTACCACAATTTTTAGTCCATTCATGGATCGATGGGCATTTGGGCTTCTTTCATGACTTAGCAATTATGAATTGGGCTGCAATAAACATTCTAGTACAGATGTCTTTGTTATATTGTGATTTTTGGTCTTCTGAGTATATACCTAGTAAAGGAATTATAGGATCAAATGGCAGATCTATTTTTAGATAACTAAGTAGTCTCCAAACATCCTTCCAGAAGGAATGTATTAGTGTGCATTCCCACCATCACTGTAGAAGTGTGCCCTTTTCTCTGCATCCACGCCAACATCTCTGGTTTTGGGATTTTGTTATATGGGCAACTATTACTGGGGTTAGGTGATATCTCAAAGTAGTTTTGATTTGCATTTCTCTGATGACTAAGGATGATGAGCTTTTTTTCATGTGTCTGTAGATCGTGCATCTGTCTTCTTTAGAGAAGCTTCTCTTCAAGTCCTTTGCCCACCCTGAGATGGAATCACTTGTTCTTTTCTTGCTAATACGTTTGAGTTCTCTGTGGATTCTGGTTATTAAACCTTTATTGGAGGTATAACCTGCAAATATTTTCTCCCATTCTGAGGGCTGTCTGCTTGCTTTACTTACTATGTTCTTGCCTGTGCAGAAGCTTTTTAGTTTGATCAGGTCCAATGAGTGTATTTTTGATGCTGCTTTGATTGCCTGGTGAGTCCTCCACATAAAATATTCACCCAGGCTGATTCCTTCAAGAGTTTTCCTTGCACTTTCTTCAAGTATTTTTATAGTTTCATGTCTTAAGTTTAAATATTTTATCCAGTGGGAGTCTATCTTAGTTAATGGTGAAATGTGTGAGTCCAGTTTCAGTCTTTTACAGATCACCAGCCAGTTCACCCAGCACCATTTGTTAAAAAGGGAATCTTTTCCCCACTGAATGTTTTCACTTGGTTTGTCAAAGATCAAATAATGGTAAGTAGCTGGATTCTTCTCTTGGTTCTCCATTCTGTTCCAGACATCTCCTTCTCTGTTTTTGTGCCAGTACCATGCTGTTTTGATCACTATTGATTTATAGTACAGTCTCAGGTCTGGTAGCGTGATTCCTCCTGCTTTGTTTTTATTGCTGAGTAATGTTTTGGCTATTAGAGATTTTTTGTGATTCCATATAAAACGAAGTATTATTTTGTCAATATCTTTAAAATATGACAATGGAGCTTTGATGGGAATTGCATTAAAATTAATAATTGCTTTGGATAGTATAGACATTTTAACAATGTTGATTCTTCCCAGCCATGAGCATGGTATGTTTTTCCATTTGTTAACATCTTCAGCTATTTCTTTTCTTAAAGTTTTATAGTTCTCTTTATAGAGATTTTTTATGTCTTTTGTTAGATAAACTCCCAAATATTTCATCTTTTTTGGCACTACTGTGAAAGGAATAGAGTCCTTGACTGTTTTTTCAGCTTGGCTATTTTTGGTGTATATAAAGCCTACAGATTTATGGGTGTTGATTTTGTAGCTGAGACATTGCTGCATTCCCTGATCACTTCTAAAAGTTTTGTAGTAGTGTCCCTAGTGCTTTCCAGATATACAATCATGTCATCTGGGAAGAGTGAAAGTTTGATCTCTTCTGACCCTATGTGGATACTCTTGATCACCTTTACTTCCCTAATTGCAATGGCTAAAACTTCCATTACAATGTTAAAGAGCAATGGAGACAATGGGCAACCTTGCCTGGTTCCTGATCTAAGTGGAAATGATTTCAATCTACATTCAATACTGATTTGGCTGTGCGTTGGCTGTAGATGACTACTATTAGTTTAAGAAATTCCTTTTCTATACCAATTTTCTTAAGTGTTCTGATCATGAAGGGATGTTGGATATTATCAAAAGCTTTTTCTGCATCAATTGAGAGAATCATATGATCTTTATTTTTTAGTTTGGTTATGTGCTGAATTACATTTTTAGTTTACATAAATTGAACCAGCCTTGAGACCCTAGGATAAATCCCACTTGGTCATGGTGTATAATTTTTTTGATATGTTTTTGGATTCTGTTTGTAAGGATCTTAATGAATATTTTTGCATCAATATTTATTAGTGATATTGGTGTATAATTTTGTTTTCTTGTTGGGTCTTTCTGGTTTGGGGATCAAGGTGATGTCTGCTTCATAGAATGTGTTGGGTAGTATTCCTTCTTTTTCTATATTTTGGAAGAGATTTAGTAATATAGACACTAGTTCTTCTTTAAATGTTTGGTAGAATTCTGACGTAAAGCCATCTGGTCCCGGGCTTTTCTTTTTAGGGAGATTTTGTACAGTTGATGCTATTTCAGAACTGGATATGGGCCTGTTTGTTCTGGCTAAGTCTTGGTAGGTGGCAATACTTCCACGTATTGGTTGATTTCTTTCAGATTTTCATATTTCTGAGAGTAGAGTTTCTTGTAGTATTCCTTAAGGATTTTTTGAATTTCTGAAGTGTCTGTTGTTATTTCATCTTTACCATTTCTGATAGATGACATTAGAGATTTTACTCTTTTTTTCCTAATTAGGTTACCCAAAAGTTTATCTATTTTATTGACCTTTTCAAAAAACTAACTTTTGAATTTATTGATCTATTGTATAATTCTTTTGTTTTCAATTTCATTTAATTATGCTCTGATTTTGGTTATTTCTTTTCTTCTGCTGGGTTTGGGGTTGGAATGTACTTCCTTCTCCAGTTGCTTGAGATTTCCCATTAAGCTATTAACTTCATCTCTTCATTTTCTTGATGAAGGCTTGCAGTGCTATAAGTTTCCCTGTTAGGACTGCCTTTGCAGTATCCCAGAAGTTTTAATAATTTGAGTCTTCATTGTTGTTTTGTTCCAAAAATTTGGTGATTTTCTTCTTAATCTCTTCTGTAACCTGTCTATCCTTCTGCATAAGGTTATTTAGCTTCCATGTTCTTATATGGGTATGCATATTCCTGTTGTTATTGAGTTCAACTTTTATTCCATGATGGTCTGAGAAGATGGAAGGGATAATTTCTATTTTTTTTTTTTTTTTTAATTTGCTAAGGTTAGATTTGTGTCCTAGGATGTGGTTGATTTTGGCATATTTTCTGTGGACTGATGAGAAGAATGTGTATTCAGTTTTGTTGGGATGAAATGTTCTGTAGATGTCTGTTAAGTCCAGATGTTGAATGGTTAGTTTAAATCTAAGATTTACTTGCTTAGCTTCTTTTTGGAGGATCTATCCAGCACTGCTAAAGGGGTGTTAAAATCTCCAACTACTACAGAACTGGGGGAAATCAAGTTGCTCATGTCTGTTACAGTTTCTCTTATAAATTGAGGTGTGTTCTGGTTGGGTGCATAAATATTAATAATTGAAATCTCATCATATTGAGTATTACCTTTAACAAATATGAAGTGTCTATCTTTATCCTTTCTTATTTTGGTTGGTTTAAAGCCTATTGCATCTGTGAATAGATTGGCAGTGCCTGTTTTTTTCTGCTTTCCATTTGCCTGGATTATAGATGACCATCCCTTCACCTTGAGTCTATATTTGTCTTTTAATGTAAGATGAGATTCTTGTATGCAGCAGATATCTGGCTTGACTTTTTGTATCCAGTCAGCCAAACTGTGCCTCTTTAGAGGACATTTTAAACCATTCACATGGATTGAGAATATTGATAAGCCTTTTGAGAGTTCTGTGAATATTTTTAATCCTTTTGCAACTGTGGAAGTTGGAATTTGATCAAAATTTTCTGTGTGGGTTTACTTTTGTGGTGGAGAATTATACTGGTCTTTATGGAGGATAGGTCTGGGTTTAGTTGTGGCAAATTTCTTCAACATGTGAACGTCATTGAAGTATTTAATTTCTCCATCATAAATGAAACTCAGTTTAGCTGGGTACAGGATCCTGGGTTTAAAGTTATATTGTTTGAGAAGATTAAAAGTCTATGACCATCCTCTTCTTGCTTGAAAGGTTTCAGCAGAGAGATCTGTGGTTATTCTAATATTCTTCCCTTTGTAGGTGATGGTTTTATTTCATCTGGCTGCTTTCAGAATTTTCTCCTTCATATTAACTTTACTGAAATTAATTATGATGTGTCTGGGAGATGTCCTATTCAGGTTGAGTCTTGCTGGAGTTCTGAAACTGTGTACTATCTGAATTTTGGAATCTCTTGTCATGTCTGGAAAGTTCTCATTAATAATCTAATGGAGAAGAGACTCTGTGCCTTGCGAAGCCACTTCCTCGCTTTTGGGGATCCCTATTAGACAAATATTGGTTTTCTTCTAATTATCCCAGAGCTCTCTGAAAGAGTGATTTGTTTTTGTCCTCCATTTCTCTTCCTCTCTGAGAGATTGGTAGCGTTTGAAAGCTTTGTCTTCAATGTCAAAAGTCCTTTCTTCTGCTTGCTCCATTCTCTTACTGAGGGATTCTACTATGTTTCTCAGATGTTTGAGGGCTGCATCTTCTTGTCTCAATGTGTCAAAATCTTTGGTCATTTGGTCTTTGAATTCATTGAATTCTTGAGACATCTTTTGGGTTACTGCTTGGAGTTCTAATTTGATCTTATTTGTTATCCAGATTCTAAATTTGATTTCTGACATCTCAGCTATTTTTTTGTGCATGGGATCTTGTGCTGTGTCTGCCCCATTGATTCTTGGGGGAATTGATCTACTCTGATTATTTGTATTACCAGAGTATTTTCTTTGATTTCATCTCATGATTGTTTTTCACCATTGGCTGTGGTCGTCCTCAGAGTTGGGGTGGTGTTTCTCTGAGATTAGACCTAGAAGGATCACTCTATTGTTGCTGGATCTTTTTAGGAAGTGACCCTGTGAAGCTCTTCTGGGGCTGCCCCAACCAGGGAGTTCTGGTTGTGGAAGCAGCTCCAGAGTGTGCACCACTGTATCCAGCAACAGGGCAGGATGTGGTGCACACAGTTCTGGGAGTTCCTGGCGCACAGTGACTTTGGCAGGGAGGGCACAAGGCTCTAGCAGTCTCTGTCCAGGAGAAGGGCTCCGCTCAGATGCAGGGAGGGCTCTGGAAGGCACGCGGCTAACAGAGTCCCTGGCCAGATGAGCGGGTGGTGTGGATGCAGGGAGGGTACAGGAGGGAGGACGTGGGGTTGTACAGTTCCCATAGTTCCTGGTCAGGGCATGGGGATGCCCGGTGGGTGGGGTAGTGGGTCCGTGCATAGCTCCTGCCGGGTCTAGGAGGGCCCTGCTCTTCCGGAGTTCCGGGAGGTTCCCAGTGCAGCTCTTACCAGGGTCTGTGAGGGTGCCAATCACATGTCTCAATGTAGCTCTTCTGGAGGTCCTGGAGGGTGCTGCTCACGGGTCCTGGAGCAGCTCTTCCGGAGGTCTGGGCAGGTGCCGATCATGGGAGATTTTTACCTTTTAAACCTTCTAGTTATCAGTTTGGCTGAGTGAATGTGTGATTTCATGGTAAACTTGGATCCCGTTTTGTGGAAAGTGAGTTTTTGAGAGTAAGAGAAATTAGACAGAAAGGAGAATAGCATTGTGTAAAGAAAGAATCTTGTGTGGTAAATTTTGTCCTGAAACAAAATGGTTGTATAAGAAAGTGAAAGGCAGGGCAAAAGTTAAAGAAAGTTTCGAATGTTTGTAGATGTTCTATGCAGGTTAAATGAAGCTCATAAAAGAGAATTTGTGAAAGAATTTATATGTGATCCAGTTGACTATGTATTTCTTTTAAAATCTTTTGGCTTGTAATTTTGTTTAAACAAATGTTTTAGGCCTTTGATATTTGACAAACCTTCCAAAATAAAAACTCTAAATCTGGGGATTGATGCCCATAGGGCAATGGTTGCAATCCTGGCCACATGCACCAAGGCTGGTGGGTTCAAACTTGGCCCAGGCCAACAACAACAACAACAACAACAAAAAAAAAAAAAAAAACACACACAACTCTAAATTTGGTCTTCTTGAAATATTAAGACCACTGAAAGTCATGGGAAAACAAATTAAACTTATTTGATTTATTCAAAATATATAGGAAACATTGTCAAATATGAAATGGTGATTAATTTTGTGTGGGTTATGGTTATATATATGTTCCAATATTATAAAGCATTTGCCTGTCCTAATGTATAAAGCATTGGTTTATCCTAATATGAAAGACATTGATATATACTAATATAAAAGACATTGATCTATCCTAATATAAAAGACATTGATCTATATCAGTAATAATTTTAATTCATCTAAAAAAGAAAGTATTTTTTATGTAACTGGCTGAGTCCAAAGTTTATCCTAAAAAGAAAATAAAATATTAAGAAAGGCTAACACATTCTCTTGAATTCAAATTTCTGATGTCTTTGGAAATTTAATACCTTTGGACTAAAAGCAGATTTTTATAACTTTCATTGGGAAGTTAACATGTCTTTGAGTATTACTAACCTAACTTCAACAGAACAGAAATCACTTACGTGGAATTGGGCTAGTTTGTAATGACTTTTTGTTCAAAATATTGTTGATTCTTTCTGTGTTCTATTTTCCAGAAGTCAAGAAAATAATTTTCTGTCTTTTGAGCTATTTGTAGCTTTTCAAGGAATGTATGTACTTATGAGCAGAGTTTGAAACATGTATTTTTCTCTCTCTTTGATTTATCCAGAATTTGAAAGCCATTTGTAGGTATTCTTAATTTCAGACAATGCAGTTATTTGCATAAGTTCAATAAGAATCTGTTTTGTTCTGTAGGAAATGATGAAGGCACTGGTTATTTTACGAAGGCTTTGGCTGGAATAGCATTTCCAGAGGTGTCCAGACTGCATTAAGGAATTAAGGTTGACTTTATAAGGCCTATAAAAAAGCCCTTTGGAAAACTGGCCAGATAACCATCAGTAACATTTCCTGATCTGTGGTAAATAATGAAGGTCACTTGCTGACGGGTCCAGGAATCAAAATGTGCTTGGGGACCTCAAGAGAAGAGGGATTTACCCAATGCATACAGGTATCTAATGGTACAAATGAAACCTGGGCACTGAAAGGCTTTCAAAATGTCCAGCCTGAGATTCCTTATAAAAGGTTCCAGAAAAGCCAACTTTAAAAGAAAGAAAAGCCTAGATGGCTAATAATTAATTATTTTTACTGCACTTTATGCAAATAATCAGACTCTGTATACTGAAAGTACAGTTTATTTTGGCAAATAAGTTGGTTCTAGTATAATTTGCCTTTAGTAAACAGAAAAATTGGAGAGAGAAAAATGATTCAAAGAGAAAAGAGACTGTGGTCCACCTGTATTTAGATACCAGCCTTGTCTGTACTGTCAACTCATAAAATGAGACGTAACTGTTTTACTAAATTTATCTGTTAAATGGGACTAAGAGACTGGCCAAAAAGTATAGAATTATATATAGTAGTTATATTTACTCTGAAGCCTTAAGACTCCACAAAGGTCACCTGTTGGCTACACTAGAAAACTTGTGCAGTACTAAATGTTATCTAGAATTTCACAGTAAATAGTGTAACTGTAACACTGCATTCTACTTTGCTGAATCTGCTGCCAGAAGAAGCCAAGTGGCCCACTTGTCTATACTTAAAAAATGTCTTTTTCAGTATAAGGCTGGCTCTGGGAAGCCAGAGGCTGTTTGCTTTCCAGTGGGAGAGACCAGACATGGAAACAGTGTGCATGGACCAGGTAGCCACAGGGGTTCAAAACACCCAGGATTTTTGGAGAAGGGCTGACTCGTGACTTCCAGAAATTCCCAGCTGAGGAATTAAAATGTGTGCTGTTTCAATATGTCGATGACTTCCTTTCAGGAAACCATACTCAAGTGTGCTGCGCCCGAAGCATGGACTGTCTTTTATGACATCTAGAGGTATGTGGCTATAAAGTATCCAAATGAAAGGCCCAGAGTTGCCATCAGCAAGTATGTTATCTATGATTTACTATCCAGCAGGGGTAGAGGTATCTAGGCATGAAATGGAGGCAGGTTTTTAATTGCCTCCTCAGCTCCATGAGCCAAAACCAGGTTTGGAAATTCTTAGGCCCAGTCAGCTTCTGTCATCTTTGGACCCCAAACTTTGCTGTCTTAGCTAAGCCTTTGTATGAGGCAACTAAAGGAGAGGAGGGAGAGCCCTTGGAGTGGGGAGAAGAACAGGAATGTGCCTTCTCCCAGCTAAACATGAGGCTGATGGCTGCACCTGCATTGGGACTGCCAGACTTGTCCAAGCCTTTTACTCTGTATGTCTCAAACAGAGATAAAATGGCTGTGGGTGTGTTAACCCAGCTGGTTGGGTCCTGGCCAAGGCCTGTAGCCTACCTCTATAAGCAGTTGGATGTTTTGGCAAGAGGATGGCCACCCTGCTTACAAGCTCTAGCTGCTATTGCTCTCCTTGTACAAGAAGCCGATAAGCTGACTCTAGGGCAGGATCTCAGAGTGAAAATAGCCCACTCTGTGGTCACTTTGATAAACACAAAGGGACATTTTTGGCTCTCTAATGTAAGAGCACCCTGAACCAAGCCATGCTCCTTCCAGTCAGTGAAAGTGAAACTGAGCATAACTGTGTGGAAGTCATAGGTAATGTGTATTCTAGCAAACCTGACTTGTGTGACCAGCCTTGGACACTTGCAAACTGGGACTTGCATGTAGACTGAAACATTTTTATGACAGTGCAAGGTGAGCCGCGGGCTGGGTATGCAGTGGTTACTTTAACAGAGACTAGAGTACCTAAGCCCCTACTCCAAAGAACATTGGCTCAGAAGCTGAGTTAATTGCCTTGACTTGAGAACTAAGCCCCTACCCCAAAGAACATTGGCTCAGAAGGCTGAGTTAATTGCCTTGACTCGAGAACTAAGTTAAGGGAAAAATGTGAATGCTTTTCTGACTCTCCAAGTATGCAGGGCATTGTACAAGGAGAAGGGACTATTAAATTCTGGGAAAAAGGACATTGAGTATCAGCAAGAGATATTTAAGTTACTAGAGGCAGTATGGAAACTCTGGAAGGTAGCAGTAATGCACTGTTGTGGACATCAAGGAAATGCTTTCACCATCACTAAAGGGAACACTAGGATTGGTACTGAAGCAAAAAGGGCTGCATACCAACTGTACCAGGTGTTGCTAGTGGCTCCCCTCATCCTATGGGTTCCAGAGCTCACCCCTATCTACTCCCGGGAGGAGAAAAAATGCTTGGCAGCAGAAGGGAGCCAGGAAGTAGAGGGAGGATGGATAAAGATGCCAGAAGGACAAGTAGCAGTCACCCAGATTCTAGGAGCCACCGTGGTGACAGGAGTATTTGATTAAGTTGCTGGGCCAGTACTTCTACATCTCCTACCTGGCAGCCCTGGCCAAAACTGTCAGTCTACAGTGTGTCACCTGCAGCCAGTTTAACATGCACCAGGTACTGATAGTACCCCCAGGAATCCAGTGGTATGGAACAACGCCCTTAGAGGACTTCCAGGTAGACTTTACTGAAATGCCCAAGTTGAGAGGGAACAAGTACTGGCTGGTAATGGTCTATCAGACTTGGAGTAGGTAAAATCCTTCCCCACTGGGATAAAAAAGGACTCCTAAAGTAATAAAAATATTGCCCAGAGAAATCATCTCATGGTTTAGGTTGCCATTTTGTTTTAAATTTGACAATGGGCTAGACTTCATAACAGAACTACTGCAAATAATAAGCTAAAGCTTTGAATAATTTATAGGCCTCTAAGCTTAGACAGGGTAAAGTGCATGAACAGGACCATAAGAGCAGAAATTGGTAAACTCTGCCAGGAAGCTAAGCTTAACTGAATGCAGGCCTTGCCACTGGTGTTGTTCAAAGAGGCCTCTGTCAATTCTCTGCAATTTAGCAGGAACTCCTAAAAGAACTGGGAAAGACTGAACTAGATAGACAAAACCCTAGAAAGAGTAACAAGGAAAATCTCCACTGGGGTAATTAACTGTGTTCTTTTTAGTCTTTTGTGTCTATACATCTTTTCTCTCTGGAAGATCAAGGGGACCAAGTCTAGGTTTGGAATCAGAACCTGGTCCCCCTGAAACGAAGGTAGAAAGGACTTTATACCATCATTCTGACCACACGCACAGCAGTGAAGTTGGAAAGAATCCTCACTTGGAGTCATCACAGCTTCACTGCCCCTTGAAAAGTAAAGGTAACTTTTAAGACAATCAACATGCCCTGTTTCAGCCACATACTGGGAGATGGCTGGTCAACGCACAGCTGAGGCCTGAAAAAACTCCTCAAGGAACTTGTCTTAATTGGACTTTGAACTTTGGGAAAAGGGGGGAAATGTCACAGAGAAAAGTATATTAGCCCACAACCACAGTACTATTAATGCCTGAGTAGAGAACCCAAGGAGAGTCACAGTCCCTAAAACCTTAGTTCTAAAAGTAATTAATATTGGCACTGGCAGAAACAAGCTGATATGTAGACCCCAAGTTAAAATATATTGGAGTCTCAAAAGGAGGAATGAGAGTGGATACCTGAGAAGGGTGAGGTCTAGAAGAACAGGTCTTCTTGAGGAGACCACAAGGATACACGTGCAGGGTCCTCTCCATGGTGACTTAGCTCTTGGGAATTTATAAACTTAACTTCCTGAAACTTGGAAATTTCCAAGTTCTGTGAAAGCCTGTAGTTCTGAAGGGGCGGGAATAGCATCTCCTGCTTGATTCAAACTGGCCAATGAGAAGAGTACCTATGGGGTGGAACTTTTTTGACTATCTATAAAAAGGGAAAGATCAAGGCCATAGGGGAATGCAGCCATTTGGAATTCTTCTATACTATAAGCTCCCAGCTGGTGAATAAAGCCCTTCCTCATAAATGTGGTATTTGGGTGCTCTTTGTCTACGTTGGGCCTTGTCTTCCTGCAACAGGTCTTCCTACTATCCTTAATTATAATGCAAACCAAGTTTCTCATAGCCACAGAAATATATAAATTTATGTGTAGAAGTGTTTAGAATATAATGGTTAGTGAAAAAAGTTTTTATAAAGCACTTTCTTATAAGATGATAAAATATTAAAAAAATCATAAAGCATTCAATGAACCCTTTCTAGGAACATGCACTAAAATATCAGTAGTATTTTAGTGTGATAAGTTAGTGATCTTACTACTATTTTTCTTCTTTGTTGTTATTATTTTCTTATTTTGTACATTATTCGTGTTTAATTTTTGAAATACTTGTGTTTGCTCAATCATTTAGTGAGTGTCTGTTATGCTTCAGAAAGACTCTGGCTATACAGACATGAATATTGTCTTCTTATCTTTGAGGAATGCAGTAGCCATGCATTAGGAATTCTAATGAAAGGGATAACTGTGTAAATGCTTTCAATAATGTATCCCAAGATTAACTTAATGTTGGTGTCATCATATTCTTGTAGTTGAGATACGGTCAAGCATAATATACTTTTCTTTGACAAATAGACATCCTGACTTAGAATATATATTTAAGTTAATCTTAGATTTCATACTATACAAAAGAGAGATAATGACACTGTAAGCAAAATGTACATTCCAGTTGATCTAAGGAGAGTGAATATAATAATAGACTATTAGTATCTATTTTTGATACCTCCAGATTCCAAGCACTTTTCTGTAAGTATGTGTTAACTTTTAAAGTTGAATCTTCTTTTGTATAAATGGATAGATTGGCATATATAGGACAAAGTATGTAGAATCACCTTTGCGTATGTCTGTAGGATGCCAAATAAAGTAGAGATTTGGGAGTTATTAGGTTCTAATTTGATCTATGTAAATAACCAAACCAGATAATAAGTCCTTTGGGTGAGTTATTTGTATTGAATTATATGGTTTGACCATCTACATGTAAACATACCCAAAATTAATAGGATAATTGTCAAACTTGTTCTTCACCTCATGGTACATAGACTTGCTCTCAGGACATAATTGGTACTTTGGGAGAGTCTAGCTTAAAACTGAGTAAACAGGAACAATAAATAAGGGAGACTTTGCTGAGTCTAGTAGAAAAAGCAATGTGTTTTGACTGTGCCCAGCAATTGAGTTTTTGGAACCAGATGTTCAGAATTGTTAAGGCTAGTTGGTATTTAATGGCATTCCAAGAAATTTGCCTAACAGGGCTTCTTCTACTTCACAAACCCAAATGTGGTAATGACAACTCCAATTCTGATTTATGAGAAAAGGGATAATAAAAAAACCCTGGTATATTAAAATGTACTAGTAAAATAGAAATGGACATTATAGAAAGGGTAGTTAAAACACAACTGCAAATAACATTGGTTAAAATTTTATTTTCTTTAATTAGACGATTGCCTTTTGGAAGCCTGACTGACAAAAATAAGCTTATAAAAAGGTAAGCTATGAATGTAATAATTATGTACTCAAAAATGACATTTATCAGCCTTTGGATTTTATTATGTATTCTTAACAAAACACAAAAATGAGAAAGCCTATGTAAATTATAAGGTAAAAGCAAGAAATTCCATTATAGAAAATTTAGAATATTCAGTGAGCATTTCCAAGGCAACTTTCTATGTACTACCCTGCAAAAAAGCATGAGGAAAAGTTTGTTAGTATCATTATTTGAAAGATTTTATTTTAAAGATATGATAATACAAATATCTACATAAGCTTGCCTCCATTTCCACAGAATAATCCAAGTTCACATAAAACAGCTGCTCTGGGTGAACCCCTCCTGAGAGGTGGAGTCCTCATGATTGGTGGAGGCTGT
Source organism: Loris lydekkerianus (assembly GCA_963574355.1). Classification (NCBI taxonomy): domain Eukaryota; kingdom Metazoa; phylum Chordata; class Mammalia; order Primates; family Lorisidae; genus Loris; species Loris lydekkerianus. Next base: position 28,242 of record CAUYPK010090564.1, read on the forward strand.
GGATGAGAAACAGTCAGGAAGTTCTCAGGAAGGTCTCCGTAAATCAATATACCCATCAACCAGTTGAGTAAAACATACTTCCTCAGCACCTACTGTTGACTGGCACACTTTGCTACTAGCTATGAAAAGGTAGACAAAAGAAAAATATTTTGGATCCAGGGGCTAATGGCTAAGAGAGGAACAGGGTATACGCAAAGGGAATATTAGTACAGACCAGGGAGGATGTTTGGCAATGCTGAAGGAGTGCTTTGGGCTGGTGAGTGGTGCTTCTTGTATGTTCTCTGGAGAAGCAAGAGCATCTAGGAACTTGTTGAAGTGCAAATTCTCATACCTTGCCCCAGATACGAAATCTCAAACTCTGAAGGCAGGGCCAAGCGTTGTGTATTTTAATAGGCTTTTTGTTGCAGTCTGTAACACCCAGAAAAGTTCACATGAGTGGGGTGAGGATCAATGTGTATCTAGAGTGTAATGGAAGATGAGGAAAATTTGAGCTGAGTTTGAAAGATGGAAAGTTATCGGGGTTGGGGCACTTGAAAAAAAAAAGAAAAAGCCTTCCAGGCAGAGGGTGGATGTGGGAGACCACAGTCCATTCATATTCCTGCTATAGTCATCTGTTACATTGTACATATGCTTTTGACCACCAACAGACTATAAAATCTCTAAGGTAAGAAACCAAATTTCAATTCTCCTTTCCTTTCACTGCTTCACACACAGGAAGTGTTCAAAAACCACAGAAGGTGAAAGAGAAGATGGGTCATAAGAGGAATAGTAAGGAAAACATGTGAGTAGGCTTGATGATAGGCTAAAAAGCACGTTGCATATACAGCAGAAAGGTAATATATTCAAATCGTATGTTTAATCCTACCACATGCTTGCAGTGCTTCTTTATTCTGAGGTTTGGTTTTCTCATCTATAAAATGTCAGTGACAAATTCCTCCTCAAAGAAATTGGTTCAGAATAGAATATATTGTATAATTTGATGGTGTCTAGCACTGTGTCTCATCTATGGTGGTGCCCAATAAATATTTATTAGTACTGAAATAATGACTTTTTGCTTGAACAGTCAAGGGCATGGTGATCTGAAAATTGACTTGATGTCCTCTAAATTCTCTTCCTTGACTCCTTTCTGTATTCTTTTACTTTTTTGCACTCACTCTTTTATAGTCTTCCTCAAGCTTTTTGTTTATATCTGCAACTCTGGATTCCCGTTTAATCAATTTCCCCTCCCATTGTCTTACTTACATTAAAGGCCTTTAACATTTATAGGGGCCTTAATAAGTGCCAACAAAAGGACTAGAAATTTTGGACAGATGACCTTATTTAAAAACTACAACCATAAAGAGATTATAATTATTCTTATTTTGTGGATAAGAATCTAGACTTCGATAATGACTCAAAAAAGATTTCCAGTGACACTCAGTTACTACATGCTGAATGAGGTTTGCACCCATATCATCTGAGTTTCATGGCAAGTACATAATCACCACTTTAATCTGCTGTTTTTATTTTGCACTATTTCTCTATTCATTTTTCTCTAATAAAAGAAGTTCAAAAATAGCCCAAAACTATTTAAAACATCTACAGTTGTATCCTATTTAATTCTAGGAATTTCATTTGTTTGGTTTATGCTTCTTTGCATCTGTGTATGTAGGAACCTGTTAATCTTAGGGAAGAATGGCTCTAGGAGTGTTCTTTTATGTCTCTTTGCCACTGCCACCCTTACATAGAGATCAGGGAAGAGTTAGTTACCTGAGCGTGGTTAAGTTCTTAACCCAGATACTAGTTTCTGGGCCACATTTCCTTAACAAAAAGTTTGTTTGTTTGTTTAATCAAGAGAGTTATCAATAATATATAATTGAACTCATATACTTTGTTCAAGAAGAGATGGGGATTAATATTAAATTTTAACAAAGAAATCCCTCCACAATGAGTGCATTTGAAAATGAAATATTTTGTGGTTAAATGGTGAGTTGTGATGTTCTGGAAAATTCATTTATTTGCAACTCTTCCTTCTCAAACAATGCTCAATAAATGACAAGTTGTCTACATCCTTGTTTTGTGGGGCTATTGCCTCAATTATCTGTACAATTGCTTCATTTTGTAACTTTACTTTGTCCGTGTAGGGCATTGCCCTGGTCAGTAATTGTGTGGCCTATTGTTTGCAGCACATAGATAATTATTATGCTGTGAACATCAATTTGTCCTATTGTGCTGGATGGTGCTACTTCCCCAGGGACATGATGATAGCTGTGGTTCTCCTCAGTAGGGGGTGGGATATTGCTCAGGCTAGAGCTCTGCCCAGTAATTCCCTCTTTACAAGTAAGACTATACATAGTACATCCTAGAAATCCTTCATTATGGCATTTGTTTTCTGCTTGTTAACATCATTTCACGCTAGATGGGCACTAGTGTAATTTTCCATTTTGTTTCATCAAATTGAGGGAAGAAAGGAGATAGTCTTGCAAGTCTTTTATTTTATAGACAGTTGGTCGTTTCATTAACACTTTTCATATTCTTGTTTGTCATGATGACTGACAATGGTAAAAAGATTTTCTCCCCATTAACTTATAAAAGAATAGGACTTTTATTTATTTATTTATTTTTGGGCTGAGAAATATTGATCCACCAAAGAGGACATTTATTAAAATGTAACCAGCATCTTGGCACTTGCAAGTGGTGCACAGTTTAACTGATTAAATAGTCATGAAGAAAGAAATCAATATGTCTTGGATTCATCTACTCTGGTCTCTGCCAGCAAAGTGGCCTCACAAATTAAGAAAGAAATAAACAAATGTGTTTACACTGAATGTTTAAAGTACTTAGCACTTTAATCGGGAAGTAAAAGGACATTACTAATATTGGTTGGGTAGGTGGTTTGGATGTGGTTACTTCTGTACAAGCCTAGTAATAAATAAGAAGTCTACTGCTGAAGTTGCTGGCCACAACTGGAATGAAGTATGTCCATGGGAATTATGTATCTGTAGCTGGTTGTCTTATGAAACTCAAGGGGAAGGTCTTTTGAAGTTACAAAAACAAGTTTTTGCTTGTTTACTTTGGTTTTGGTTTGGATGGGGGGGGGGGCGCTAGTCCCAGTTTGCATGGACAAACTGTTCTAGACCTTTGAGCACTAGGGTCAGGTAATATGGTGACCTAGAAACCCTGCAACCTCTGAGGATGTAAAAGAAATACGTTAGTGATATTAGTGGTTTCTGTATTCAGTCATAACTAAAACCCCACTAAATTCCAGAGGGCTAGTGGAAAATTCTTTAAGTATCAGTCCACATTTTTAGATATTTTCAGAGATGAGGAAATAGATCATCAGCTAGCAGAGCTGCTAATTTTAACTTTTATTTATACTATGGAGTTTTTGAAAGTCTGTGATTATTTGAGTGGCCTATTATAGGCTTATTAAGATGCCACTAATTTTTACACTTATTTCTGCCAAATTACAATGTCTTGGTTTTAATTTATCATTTCTGTCTGTTGTGATGGTCAGTATCCCTGCCAGGCTTTTGTCCCTTGCACATTTGAAGAGTACCACCAGTCATCAGTGGATTGTGGGACCACCAGGAACAGAGCTTCACAAAACTCCAGTAAGGGAGTTCACTCATCATTAACGTTAGCTCAAAGTTTTTTGACATTTTCATGTTTCTGTCATTGTTGGTGCAGACTTTCTTTTCTCCAAGATGAGACCATGTTTTCTAGTTTTTAAAAAATAAGACTTTTACTATACCATCCAAATTTATACACATACACGTATAAAGTGCTTAATCCAGCATTATGCACTAAACTTATTTATTAGAGTATTTTAAATATGATAGAAAAATTTTAAGGTATCTTGTTGGACTGTTAGAGTACTAGATATACATATGTTGAAATATTACATTCTCAGGGAAATAGAGTGCCAGTGAAGCCTTAACTGTAGGTGGATCATCTACTTCCTCCATGTGTCTATAATACTCATTGCATCATACTTGAGTAGGGAAACAGCCTGTATCAGGCAAGCATATATTGCATTTATATTAGAACAGATGAAATGGACATGATGTATTTTTGGTTGACCATGCTTAGTCCTTAAAGTCTCAAAAAAATGGCTGTTTCAATTGTGACTTTCATGTATTAAGTCATAAGATAATTTACGAGGGTTGGCTTTACTGATCTTGGCCTATGACCAAATTTTAGTCAAGTGTTATATCTTAGTAGTAACTTTTTATCCTCCTCCCCAATATGATCTAAAGGAATGTCAAGGATGGAAGTATGACTAGACAACCCTCTCCATATAATCATGTTCTACAGGTATTCCTAAAGTCACCATACATAGGGAAAATGGGGAATTGTAGCTAAAAATCCCTTTATTTATAAAGTATTTATTAGAAAATTCTACAAATAGGTGGAAAACATGTAGAGAATATTTTATAAATATTTTATAAAATTTTGTAGTGAATATTACAAAGTATAGGCATTCTTTATGTTCCACAATGCCTGCCTTGGTAGTGCTGTCGCATAGAATAGTCTCTCTTATTCCTGACTTTTATAAATATCCTCTACCACACTTAAGCATATTTCTATTGGAATAATTATTTCTTCATGTTTTATAACCTTATTCTTCAGCGAAACCTTAAGATTATTGATTTAGAAGAGTAATAAATGTTGCTTATATTTATCCCTTTTTATATACTTAATGCACTTCTGGAAATACAGAGGTTTCAGTATCCCTAAACCCAAATGATTAAAAAAAGAAGTATTTCACATTTCATATATTTTCAAGTTATAAGTTGAACATCCCATGTCTGAAAATCCAAAATCTTAATGCTCCGATGAGGATTTCTCTTGAGTGTTATGTTGGTCCTCAAAAAGTTTGGGATTTTGGAACATGCTGGATTTGAGGGATTTGCATTTGGGGTTTTCATACTATAAAATATGTTTGAGAAAATATTTTTATTTGCATTCATTTGATGATCATATGATATTTAGATATAGAGCCCTCATTCAAACTCTTATCTAAGCAAGGCCTTTGATTTTAATGAGTTCTGAAAACTCATTTAATAAATGGGAAGCTTATTCTTAGGTACTAACATTTGAATTATATGCCATTTGTGTACTTCATTTTCTGTTATTCTCCTGATTGATAATGATAATTTTGGGATGGGCCTAAATCCCACAAACACCAAAGCATGATATAAAAAGACTGTGCTAATTCTAAAATTGATAAGTCCACTTTATTCTAAAACAATTATTTATCTACTTAAAATAGTAACACTTGCAATATAGAACAAGGATGAAAGATACAGATCTTATGGATGAAAAAATGAAGTGTAAAGTATTTGCAGAAATAAAGTAGAGAGTGGTACTGCATATGGTACTGAATTAAATTCAGAATTACCTTACACAGAAGACAATTATCAATTTAGGTCTGTATTGAAAGAAATTTATGCAGTTGGGACAGAGAATGAATGGAAGTATATCATTAAATGGCCAAAATCATCTATAAAAATAAATTTCATTTGTTACCCGTTTGTAAAGGAATGTTGAACTAACAAAGGAAGGAAAATAGAATTTCCATATGCTTTGGACACATTCGTAGTCAACCTGTTAACAATGAACACATAACAGACTTAAAGAGAAAAAAAAAATGTACCAAGTTCTAAAATCAGTAAAGATCTCATAACCCAAAGAGACATGAAGAACTAAAACAAAGCAAGAAATAAAGTTATTAAACTCAAAGAATGAGCTGAGACTCAAGGAGTGTGGAGATAAAGGGAAAATATGTACAGAGTAAGGATCTTATCTTACTCAACCAGAGGAACAATAGAAGCAGGCCACCTTCCCTTTTCCAGGAAATAGAGTTAGGGATGGGCTGCAAAGATAGTAAAGACACCAAAGACTGCTGAAGATTTTTTATTGTTAGGTTCTCCATGAAAGCTTTTCAAACTTAAGTTAGAGGTTTTTGTATAAGTACCTGTGTATGTGCATAGATGTATGGATGTGGAATTGTTCTCTAATATTAAGTGTTATATTTTTTAGAAAGTCATGCAAGGCAGGTGTAGTTCACCATGTTCCGCACAAGGATTCCCAGGAGACAGCAGATTAGGTGTGGCTGGCCTTAGGCTGCAATTTCCACGTCAGGGTTATTCCCCCTACTCTGTCTTCCCTTCTATACATAATCTATTTCTCCTTTCAAACATAATTATATTTCTTTCATAATGCATTTAATTATGTGAAGAATATTGCATTTATTATATTTTCCATGTAATAGGAAGGTGATTTTATTGAGAATTGTAAATGCATCGTAAGATACTCAAGTCTCTTAGGTTGATTTAGATTTAGTTCAATATGTATTCGTTGGGGTTTTCCAGAGAAATGGAACTAATTAAGATACAGAGCCCCAGCAGTCACCCATAAAGTCCCAGAAGTCACCTTTAAAGTCTCTATAGATACAGAAAATGGAAAATTATAAATAAATGCTCCTTTATTTACAAAATACTCATTACAAATTTTACAATATTCTATATGAGTTGGCTACCTCTTTGTAAAATTTTGTGCCATCTTCTGTCTACTGATTCAAAGACTAATCTCTTATAGAGATATCCTCACAAACACACCTATTTATATCTGGGAATGCCTTGGTCCACTCATAAAACTAACCATCACATATTTCAAATGTTGTGTGACTTTAGATCTTTTAAAGAATATTTGCATAGTATTTTAGAATAAAGTGTAGAATAATGCATAGTATTTTAAAAATTTTAAGAATTATATTACTGGTCAGGTGAGGTGGCTCACACCTATAAATCCCAGAACTTTAGGAGGCTGAGGCAAGAGGACTCCTTGAGCTCAAGAATTTGAAACCAGCCTGAGCAAGAGTGAGATCTCATCTCTACTAAAAATAGAAAAAAATGTCTGGGCATTGTGGTGGCTGCCTGTAGTCCCAGCTCCTTGGGAGGCTGAGGGAGGGAAATAACTTGAACCAAGGAGTTTGAGGTCAATGTGAGCTAGGCTGATGCCAGGGCACTCTAGCCTTGGGCAACAGAATGAAGCTATGTCTCAAAAGTAAAAATCAAACAAACAACAACAACCCCCCCCCACAACTGTACTGAAAAAACGCAAGCTTATTAAAGCCATATTAAGTGAATAAATTAATAACAGTCATGAGGACAGGATGCAGATTAGACCTCTTCTAATTCCCCTTCCTGTGTAACTGCAGGCACTTACCACATCTGGAATTGAGACACCACCCTGGTCATGGATTCAGTTTAATCCATGTGTCTTTATTCAAACAATGTGCATCACAGCTCAAGGGAGTTATGAGTTATTTCTAAAATTTGTGTGTATCTATGTGTCATTGTGTCTACTCATTTAACATAAATGCCAATCAATTACTATTAATATTTCCCATTCTTGTATTATGTACTTTGTTTGATAATGACTACTGAGAAAGTAACAAAGACATTGTAGGACATTGTTTTTCCACAAAACAGTCACTATTCTTCTCCAGGAAGTAGTCATATCTAAATAAATGTGGTTGATTTTTTAATAAAGGCTTAAGGAATAAAAAATTCTTATTTAGAAGAGCTTCAGGGTCTTCCAGAGACACCACAATCATGGACTTTACCCACCCTTTCTCATTAATTTAATATGAGTTTCTCCTGGTTTTCTTTCCAATAACTCAATGTTTTTTACATGTGGGCTGGGTAGTGCTACCACAATGCAAGATGACTTTGAGCACAGGATTTATACTCACTCGAGCAGCAGGTGCATACAATATTAAATGTCATTGAATCACATAATGAGAGAGTTATTTCCTTCTCAATTATCTTTTAGTCCTGCTGATTATGGTAAGATGAAGGTCTCATTTGGAAGTTGGAGCTGTTTTAGTCCATTTTATTTTGCTATAATAGAATATCCATTATGTGTGTATGTATCCATTATATATATGGATATATATATAGAGAGAGGTATTAATGGATATATGTGGATAGAGAGACAGATATATAGAGAGACATTCATATATACATCATAACTATTATGTATATATATATATATATAGAGAGAGAGAGAGAGAGAGAGAGAGAGGTATTAATGGTCACAGGGTATGCAAGTATAGCAAATAAAATCTGTAGGTAAAATATAGACCCATATTGATAGACAGGGCGTGGTGGCTCGCACCTGTAATCCTAGCACTCTAGGGGGCTGAGACAGGTAGATCATCTGAGCTCAAAAGTTTCTCCTTGTTTTCTATCTCTATATGCATATAGAAATAGAGAGATGTATGTATATTGTGTGCAAGGCTAGAAAATTTGTGTATATATATATATATATATATATATATATATATATATATGTATAATACACATACACACACACACACAGAGAACCTCTGTAAGTTGACCGACCAAGGGACTATAGCAATCTGGTCAACATAAGGAACTAGGCCTACTTCACTGATATGTTCATGTGGTGCATGTCCAGTCTATGAAAATTATGTCAACTTACGGAGGTGGTCAATGTAGGAAGGTGGCAAACTATGGAGGTTTCACTGTATTATTAATTTCAAGGACATGAAGTTTCCTGATTAAATTGCATTTTTAAAGTAAGGACACATGTTTTTATTAATCAAACATAAATATTACAAGAGACCAATGAAGTTCTGGAGATTTTACACCAATTCAAATCCTTGCAATTCATGTGATGTCTGTTCGGGAGGTCTTCTTTGATAATGCAGATCGATATTTAACATTTTTACACCAAAAATTAGCATTTTTTTTGTCTTTTTATATATATTAAATATATATACATATTTTAAATATATATATACACACACATATAGTATACAGAAAGCATGATAGATGCTTGATTTGATGCACATTTATAGTCTGGGGTAGATATTAATCTAAGTAGTGAAAGTGAGAAAGATTTGAATGGTGCAATGCAGAGGGGGAGGTAGCATTTCACATCATTAAAATGGGAGCATGCAGGGTACAGACACTAGCTTCTCCACATTTTAAGTTAAAAGAGTGTGAAATTAGCCACAAATTAATCTGGCCCTCCTTGTTTTTAAAAGAACCACAAGAAAAAGATCTAAATATATCATTAGCATTTCTGAATGAAGTGCTTGGTGTGTCTTGCTTTTCTGTGAACCTTCTTTTAATTTTGCCGAACATTTGCCCATCATGATGCACAGATGCTGCCATTGGTTGCAGGGACTTTCATGACCACCACTTAGACTTTAATATAATTTTAGACCATCTACTGAAGTAGACTTTCATGTACTTCTTTTTCTGGTGAGCCTACAAAATCACAGAAACACAATACCTTGATATTAAATTCAAATTGTAATTGTAATAAGTTGTGAAGTTCTATTCATCAGTTTTCCTCAAAGTACACTCAGGCCAGACTGGTTAGTTTCCATGCTCAGAACTAATGCTCAAAGTGGCAAGTAAAAGGAATAAAATTAGGTTCCTTTGATAATAGTTAGCGTCCTATTTCCCAACACCATGATTTACCCATTTTTCAACCAAATGGGAATGTCTTAACAAAACAAATGATTAAAGAGGAAAACCATAACACTTAGCTTGGAGGATGTGTTTAATAGTTCTAACATGTATAACATTAAAATTTTATCAACAAATCAGGGAAAGGACATTTTGTACACAGATATCAATTTACCTAGCTACTATCTGCAAGACTTGGTTTTAATTTATTTTGCCTCAAAAAATACATTGCTTTTAAACCTAATTCTATTGCATTTTAGTGTGTATTAAAAGGAAGAGATGTGAACTTTTTTTTGTTTGCTTTTGCTCAAAGCAGAAGTAAAATATTTGGAAGACTTCCAAGTATTACAGACAAAATATAAATACCTCAGTGAAATAAAATGAAATGTGGCCCCAGCTTTCCAGAGTGTTTGTGCCTTTGTTTAAGATTGTTTCAACATGTATAAGCTGATATATAGCTTCATCAGATCAATTAATCTATTTATTAAAGCACAGCAAATAGGCCACAGGGTAATCCATATTTGGAAAGCCAAATACAGTGCCTAAGATTATAACCATTAGTTACAAATGAGTGAAATTGGAGTGGGCCCCACCATGTTCTGTCTGGGGAAGCACAATAAAAACACAACATTGTGAGTAACATAAACATCAGTTTGAGTATCAATAATAATGCTTATTGGCTGTCTGACTTGAATAGGTTGCTTCTAAATAGGCTTTAGTTATATTATCCATAAACTATGGATAATTTATTGCACATAATCCATATAATTGTTGGGAGGCTTAAGTGATACAATGGTTGAAAGCTCTTAGCATAGTATCTAGACCTTAGTGGGCTGCAACAAGTAGTGTGTATAAAGAGGAAGGGATGTGAGCATTTTTTTTTTCTCATTTAGAAGACTTCCAAGATTACAGACAAAATATAAATATCTCAGTGAAATAAAATGAAATTTTGTGGCCCCAGCTAGCTGCCCTTCTAATTTTGCCTTATTATGGGGGTACTTCAGATTAGATAAAACCCAGCAGTTTCATTGCTAATGAAATCTAGGCCATTGTTGTATTCCTGTCAGAGCAAGGCAGGGTCTGACTCTCCTACCATTGAAGCTGTGTTACCCAAAGAACAGCAATTCCCATGGAGGAGATGCAGGACCTAAATGTAACACATCTAAGCATAGCACATCCCTGTGATGTGGCCCAACCAGACATTCTGGTGCTTCCTCTGTTTTGTCATAGCTTGCTTTGTATGTAGTACTCGAAGCATAGCCCTTTAGAATGGTGTGGGCTTTTAGAATTGCTCTTTTACTTTTCACAGGACAGCTTCAAAGCTGTGATTAAAAAAAAGAAAGAAAAGAAAAGAAAAGAAAAGAAAAGAAAAGAAAAGAAAAGAAAAGAAAAGAGAAAAGAAAAGAAATTAACTGCCTTGCCTAAAGTACTATAATTTGGAAGGGGAAGCTTGCTAATAAGCCTACAGCTTACTAATGACTTTTTATTTATGTGATATCTGCTGTGGCCTATGGGGTGTAGAAAGAGTCTTAGTCCTCAACAACATGAAATTTAGAAACAGAATCAATGTATACAGAGTTAGAAAACTTAAGGAATTAGACTTAGGAAGCCAAAACAGTGGAGCAGTCAGGCAGGAACTCTCTGGAAGAAGGGAATCCAGAATCTGGAGTTGATAAACAGGTTAGGTGGGAGGCTGCTAGTGTGGTGTGAACATGGTTCACAACATGGGTAAAGAGGCCTGAGGTGTCCGATACAGAGGAGCCTAAGAGAGATGTTATCCCAACTGTACTTGTGAGGGATGACTGAATGTGAAGGATGAAAATAATGAATTTAGACTATTTTTAATAGTTAAATAGTCCCATTAATTAGTCAAAATATTAGTATTGGTATAATCCTGTAGTATTTTGATCCAATTTAAATGTTTAGTCTAATGGCAGATCTCTTGAATGCTGCTCTTTTCTCACGTCACACACATGTACTCACACACACACACACAACTTGCATATGCCTGTGTGTGTATGTGTGTGCTTATTTATGTAGTACACACACACACAAATATAAATAAGATGTTTTTTACTACATTTGATTTTGAAGGACAAAAACTTATATTTAAATAGTATATTAAACTTGCCAAAGGGCTTTAAGTCTTTCCTTCATCATTCCTCATTAAAGAAGCTTGATGAATGGAGTGGCAGAGGTGTGGTTAACACAGCAAGAGTTCCTGGGTGTGATTTCTACCTTTGCAACCCTGGGAAAGTTATTTAATAATCTGTGTTTAAGTTTCCTAACTATGAAATGGCAATAATGTTTTATGTTTGTTGTGTATATAATATATATACACACACACTTTCTATATATAAAGAATTTAGTATAATCTAAATAAAATTACTTCAATACACAATGACTGCTCGTTGCACTAACTTGCTGTGATAGGTAGGTGTGATATTATTGTCTTGATCTTAACAAAAAACCTGGTTGGGAGCCAATTATTAATTATGTTCTGTGTTACTTGGCTATATAGGTTAGGAATAAAAAACAAAAACAAAAACAAACAAACAAAAAAAAAAAACCAGTAACTTTAAATTAGAAACCATTTAAAATATAGAAAGAGAAAATGCCATGAAGACTACGTTGAATAGTTTAATGAGAATATTTCAGATTGTCTATGAAACCAGCACATTTTACCCCTTGATTGCACTAATGTACATAGCTATGATTTAACAATAAAAATAAATTAAAAAATACAGAAAGAAAAAAGAGGCATCTGTATTGATGTTGATGTTATAGTTTCTACAGATATATCAAGATGCTAAACCATTGGTTTCAAAAACTAAGCCACTGACTGCACCCGTTAGAACTGTTAGCCTCCACACGTCTAGCAGGAATTCAGGCAGCTTAGACTGTGAGCACAGCTGCATGTTGGCAGGCTGGCCCCAGGCTGCACACAACTCCACAGAACTCATCTTGGTCCAGTTCTCCAAACCTCAGAGTCTGATGGACATTGGCTGTTAATAGTGTGAGTTTGACAAGTTACGTCCTGTATCCCTGTTGGGTTACTGTTGTTTGGGCATGACAGCACTAATGAGGAAAGATCCCAACATCGGTTGGCACATGAAGACCAGCGTAGAGGGAAAATCATGGTGGAGAGCCAGCCCAGATCACCTCAGCTGTTGCCCACCCAGTGCCTGTGCCTGCATGCAAGAATGAGAAATTGGAAGCAAAACTGGGAAGGCTGAAAAATGTGTTTTTATTTCTATTTTCCTCTTCGGTATGGCTGGAAACCAGAAAGCACTAGCAATATATATACTTTCAGCAAGACATCATTTGGTATATCTAGAAATGGTTGAATTCAGAGAAAGATTTTATTTTTTGTTTTGCTTTCTCTCTGCTTAAACTTATAAAAGATAATGTATTTTATAGGAATTTTTATTGATTGCTTTGCCATTTTATAAATTAATATTTCTAAAAGTTTGTTACATTTAATGGAAAAAGGTTATCAAAAAACTTTCCATGACAAATCTGTGTGGAAGATTAAACAAAAATAAGTAGTTGTTTCTTGAAGGAGTTGTAGGAGTTTAAATATATTTGATCTTTTTCTTTGGTTCCTGGCACAGATCTTCAAAAATCTTTGACATTTCCTGAGTAACAGGAGTGTCTTTTTATGATAATAAGGCAATTTGTGGCACCCCTCTATAGCTTCAGGATGAGTGTTGTTTGCCAGTATAACCAACCACATCATTAGAAGGTTAGAACTTTCAGGGTTAATCCCAAACCTCTGAGGTAGGGAATTCAGGAAGAGCAAGGGGTTCAATCCTTAATGACCAATGAATCAGCCAGGCCTACATCATGAAGCCACAATAAAAAGTCTTGAATGATGAGGTGTGAGGAACTTCTGGGTTTGTGAATATACAGTGTTTCCTGGGATGGTGGCCCACTCAGAGAGGGCATGGGGTCTGATGTGTCTCTCCCCCATGCCTTATCCTGTACATCTCTTCCATTTGGGTGTTTGTAAATTGTATCGTTTATAATTCAACTGTAACTGGTAGTTTTCTGAATTCTATTAGTCATTGTATGAAATCATCAAATGAGGGTGGAGTATCATGAGAACCCCCAAATTTGTAATTTTAGAAAAAAATACAGGTAACTTTGGAGTGTCAAAAACTTGCAACTGGAGTCTGCATTGAAAGCATTTTTGTGGGACTGAGACCTTAACCTGTGGGTTCTGGACAAACTCTATGAAGTTTATGCCATAATTGAAGGACTTTATTTTTAACTTGGCAAACTTCAACAAGTGTCATAATTGAACTGAATTGCTTGACATACCATTTCAGGGAAGGAATTATTGTTGGAAATTATACAACTTCTAAAATATTTAATATGTTAAACTACATTTGAAAGACATTGGTTTTTCCAAAATTATTGATTTACTCTGAAATTCTTTACTTGGGAACAATATCATGGGATTTTATCTATTTTGTGCCCACTTTAGAAGATCAATTAATAAAAAGTTATTCCATGTGTTTGACATATTATTCTGTTCCTACCTTTGTATTAGGCACTTGTAGATAAAACGAAAGGAATAAAATGTTTAAGTGCACTTGAATCTTACATTTTTTTTTTTTTAATATCATACCATTCCCAGCCCCTCTTCTTCCTTCTGTTTCTAGTTTTCAGTTGAGACCTTAGTTCTTTAGAAAACCAACTTTAAAATGTTGGGGTTGGAACACATATAATGAACTCTAAAAGTAGCTGAGTTTTACATGGGTTTGTGGGGGCAAATAAAAAACAATGATGCAAGCCTGGGGGCTAGATCAAGTTTTGCAAACACAACTAACAGAGATCAATCACTTAACATAAAAGAATGAGGCAGTTTTCGAAATAAACTTGTCCTTCTCAAGAAGGGAACTATTCTTTGGCACCAAACAATTGTCAGTAGACACGAATCTAGTCCTGCAGTCCTCAAACTGTGGCCTGTGGGCCAGATGATTGTATTTGTTCCCATTTTGTTTTTTACTTCAAAATAAGATATTTGCAGTGTGCATAGGAATTTGTTATTTATTATTATTATTTTTTTTAACTATAGTCCGGCCCTCCAACGGTCTGAGGGATAGTGAATTGGCCCCCTGTTTAAAAAGTTTGAGGATGACTGATTTAGTACCTATATGGGCACATTCTTGACATTTCAAGAGACAGAAATCTGAATCCTATGTAAAATCTTTCTTTTCTTTGTTTTTCAACTAATTTTATATGAAAAAAAAGTATGTCTGTGAATAGTAAGAAAAAAAAACCCAAACAAACAAGTAGATCTATTATCTGACTTTGGGCCACCAATTGTGGTTTGCAAAGATCTTCTCTTGGAAGATCAGGCTATGACATGTCACTTGACTGCTCCTTTAGCCAAATTGCCAGTGGTCCAACTCTGATCTTACTGAATTGCACACACTTCTGCTTCGGTTTTTTTTCTTTCTCTGCCTTGGTTGCTTGTTAGAGTCTCATGGCACCTACCAGCCTATGGTATTTTTTTCCAAAAATTTTCTCAGGCATCATTTCCGTTGTGAAGCCCTCCCTACCTCATTCCCATTGTGCCATCATGGTAGAGTTTGCCAGTTCCTCTCTTATTGCAGCAATCATGTATTCAAATGCTTCTATCAAAGACTAATATTTTATATCAGTCATACTTTGTACATCGATCTTCCTCTAAGAAGAGTAAAAACACCATTGAAAAAACACCATTGTCTAGTTCCTAATTGGAACATAATCATTTTTAAATGAATGAGTGACTCAAAGAAGACATTCAGATTCTGAGTCCACCATTGCCTTGGCCTAAGCTTGACCTCTGAAGCATGCCACTCACACACTCACAAGCTTTCCTACATGGTGATCAATAAGAAGAGAAATTTCCTGAAGTCTCTCTAACGTTAACTGGCTGTGTCAACTTGTGTAAGATAACAAATGTTTTATATTTATTTTTAGTATTATCCATTTTCTTGTCTGTGAAATAGTGATGATAATTGTAGATGCCTTGTAGTATTACTTTAACAATTTAATTAAATAATATAAGGAGTCCCTCTACTATTGTAGCTGCCACAGAGGGGTTCAATTCTTGATTTCCTTCCGTTCTCTCATCTATCATCAGCTTCTGCTTCCTGCATTTGCCACTTCAAGTCCTTAGGACCACATCTTTTCAGCTGCATTGAATTTCCCCATTGCTGTGCCTCAGCTGTTATAGGCACTGGGATTTGTGCTGCTCCTTCCCTCTGGAATGTGCTCCATCCTTTCTCCAACTGGTGAAAGGACTTGTCCTTCAGACTCACTTTAAATTCTACTTTCTCTTCATCTCTCAGGGAGAATTAGCTGTGTCTCACCTCTGGGCTAGTATTTAGAACAAAACCTGGCACATATGGGCGGTGCCTGTGGCTCAAGGAGTAGGGCGCTGTCCCCCTATGCCGGGGGTAGCAGGTTTGAACTTGACCCCGGCCAAAACTGCAAAACCTGGCACATACTAAGTTGATAATAAATATAAGCTTATAAGGTACATACATATACTTTTTCTCTTCGATTCTGAGTCCTTTAAGGGCAGAGAGAATGTCTCATTCCTCCTGGAATGCTGTTACCTTTTACAGTGTCTGGGAAAACATCATGTTTAAATATACATCTGATGAAGGATACATAAAATGAGATTGGACTTTGGAAACTGAGAGAGAAGATTTAGGCTACTCTTGTCCAGCAGCACAATTTTCATCACTGGGCAATTCTTTTAAGAATTAAACCCTATGCATATTTCCACCTACCACCTGATATAATCCCTTGTTTACTAGCAGAAATATTTGTGGTTTTATCCCAAAGTGTAATATTTGTGATTACAAAACCAGAAACTGGAGCTTTAATTTTTGTGTTATACCAGACTGAAATGAACGTATTCAGTAAGGACAGTATCCAAAGTTACACAAATTTTCCAATTCTGATGACACTGAAAATGAAGCATGCCTAGGAAAGAATGTGTTTCAATCCCAGATAAATACATATCTCTTAAATTATTAAATTATATTTTATTTGACTAGTACATCCACACACGTACATGATTCTTGAAATACGCAATCATATGCAGATTCTATTATGCAACATGAACTGGTAAAGAAAAAAAATCAAAATTATTTCTTGTACTTAACAACTTAACCATAATTTTTTACAACTTTTATTTACAGTGTTATTCATGTTACCCAAAGTTCCAATTTATCTGACTTTCAGGATCCTGTGTATTCATTGTCAGCATAACAATCCTTTGCCCATATACAGGGTACCCACAAAGTTCATGTGCAATTAAAATATTAAACTTATTATCTGGGCCTGCCTCTAATCCTAGCACTCTGAGAGGCCACAATGGGTGGATTGGCTGAGCTCAGGAGTTTAAGATTAACCTAAGTAGGAGTGAGACCCCTGTCTCTTCTAAAAATAGAAAAACTAGCCAGCCATTGTAGTAGGCACCTGTAGTTCCAGCTACTAGGGAGGCTGAGACAAGGGGATAGCTTCAGCCTGTGAGTCTGACGTTGCTGTGAGCTATGAGACCATGACATTCTACCCAGGGCCACAAAATAAAACTTTCTCAAAAGAGAAAAAAAAGAAGGAGAAGGAGGAAGAGGGGAGGAGGAGGAGGAGGAGGAGGAGGAGGAGGAGGAGGAGGAGGAGGAGGAGGAGGAGGAGGAGGAGGAGGAGGAGTAGCAGCAGAAGTAGAAGGAGAAGAAGAAGGAGAAGGAGA
>CAUYPK010090566.1:0-53757 GCA_963574355.1 Loris lydekkerianus
ATTGGCCCGGAGGCCGCATGCTGCGCTCGTGGCCTTAGCATGCCCCACTGCTTTGTATAGGAATTGTGCATGCCCTGTGCACGTGTGCTGTGCTGTGATTGGCTGTGCCACATTATAAGAGTGGTGCTGGGGAGGACAAAGGGCAGAAGAAGAATCACCCGGGAGGAAAAGAATGCTGTGCTCCGAGCTCTCCTGCAATAAAGTCTTGTGAAGCCTTCGTTGGTGTCCTTGTCTCTGCTGGTAGGCCGCGCGGCGACACTGACAAGCCACTAAACGTATTATATATGTTTGTTTATTTTAAACTCTTTCTATTGCTAACAAATTACCACAAAAATAACACCTTAAAATAACACCTTTGTATTTTCCTATAATTGCTGTGGTAAGAAGTCTGAGCATGACTTAGCTGGTTCCTCTTGTTAACATCTCATAAATCTGCAATTGAGGTGTCAGCCAAGCTGGGCTCTCATCGGGAGGCTTTCCTAGGAAAGAATTCATTTCTAAACTCACTCATGTCGTTGGCAGATATTTATTTCGTTGAAGTTGTGTGATGGAGTGGCCCAATGTCTTGTAAACTGAAGTTGGAAATCTATCTCATTTCCTAGAGGCTGCTTGTGGCTCCTTATTCATATGGGCTCTTCCAATATAGCCACTTAACTTTATCAAGTCAGGAAAGACAGCCTCCAAAAGAAGTCTGCCAGAAAGTCGGAGTGTTATGTGATGTAATGCAATTACAGAAGTGACATCCCTATCACTTTTGCTGTTATTTATGTTGGTTAGGAGCAAATCACAGGTCCTATTCTTACATTGGTGTGAGAGACAGTGGGTGGCTGTCTTAGAATCTCTGTGCATTTCACTAGGCAAAATTAAATATAACTTCCAAAGGTATCTTTAAATATATACTTCCAGAAATTTAGGAGGCAATGAAAATTTATTGAATCTCTGGGATGAATAAACAGTCTTACCTAAGTGTTGCTAAACTAGAGGGCAAACATTATATTTTGAAATATTTTCCTTGATTAGTGTTTAGCCACAATCATTATATGTAAATTTATCTATTTTAGATATAATAAAGTAACATACTTTTGTTGCTTGATTTATGAAATAGTAGAATTTAAAACTATAATTACTTGTGGTGTGGAAACATTAGACTAATAAAAGCCTTAGCAGTAATCATTTATGAATGAATACATCAATGACTGACTGAAAAGACATTAATTAAAAATTAAAGCAATTATTTTAGAGCACAGAGACACATACATTCACACTTTCCTTATGCCATGCATACAATTTAACATAGATGATTTGTGGATTTTAATAATTTTTAAAAGAGGCTCTACTTAAAAGCTTACTTGGATTCCTAATACTACAAAACCTGTTTAATTTTGAATACTCATTGAACTTGAAGCCCAAGGTGAAAGGAAGTTTAACAAGATTCTGGTCACAGCATAACTTTTTTTTTTTTTTTTTCCTTTTAATCACTTTACAAAGAAATGTCATAAAGAGGAAAAAGAAGAAATTTTTCTTCCTAAAAAGAAGAAAAATTACTTAAAATGTATAGACATAGCAATGATCCTAAAATTGGTGAAAATATATATATATAAAGAGAAGCAACAGTTCCTGAAGATCTTTCATGATGAAACTATAAAAGAAACAAAGTCCTTTCTATATTGCTACCTGAGGAAAGGATTAAGGGACTATGATGATTCTGAAAAATAGAACCAAAATAAATCACACCAGTGAAATGTGCTGAAGAAAAAGAAGACCTTAGGTATAGATATAGATGATATAGATCTAGATACACATATAGATATATTTCCTATTGATTGTTAGGGAAACAATTATTACTAAAATTCTTAAAGTTTTATAATATCAAGGGAAGAATTTCAAGAGTAAATAAAAAAGAGTAATCTCTTTATCTGGATTCTACTGGCAACAAAGTTTAAAATAATTTTATTATTAATTAAAACAAATGCATGATGTTCTAACTTTAACAAAAATATGTCTAGTTAAGGATATTTCAAAACTTTTTCAGTCTTAGTTGAAAATTATGGAACATAAATAGTCTTGACTTTCCTATATCATATAATTTTAAAATAATTTTTAAGAATAGTACGTTTTATAATATCATAATAAACATTATACAGATATTTTATTTAGGAATCAAATTCACTAATTCAGTGAGAATATTATCAGGTAAAAAATTTAGGTTATGTCTAGGCCCTATTTCACTTTAAATCAAAACAATGCTCTCAATTTCAGTTTTTCTCAATAATTATATTGCATGAAATTGCCATAGTCACTGAACCCTCATCTCTAGGAGAAATATACAAAGTTAGATACTCAGGAGCTTCTGTTCACAATATTTTCATCGACTGATCAATTGGTACATAACCTTTGTGTGTGTGTGTGTGTGTGTGTGTGCATGTTTGTTTAAAGACAACTGTATTTAAATACAGTTCTATCTGCTCTATAAGGAACATTTCAGTCTTGTGCTTAAACTATTAGACAATATCTTAGCACTAAGCCTGAGAGCAATTTTAAACACTGAAATCATTAATATAAAACACAAAAGTGACATGAATACAGATTTGGGGGTTAAAAAATAAATTTTATCAGTAAATGAAATCACAAATATGGACTTCATGCTTCTTGAAACAACTGCAATATATATAATCAGGATCAACTCTTTTTCTGATATAATTTTGTTATCTGTTCATCTCAGGTCTTCAGAGAGTTTTATAGGAATTATCTGTCAAGGTTTATTATTTGACTAATAAATGTTTCATTTAAGTATAAATAGGGGCAACATAAGTATAACTGTTTTATATCTATAAAAAATGAAAAATAAAATATATGGAAATATTTATTGATTTCAAGTATATTTAACACTGGAAAGCTATTATTTTCAGTGTTAGTCTATTATAGAAAAAGATTTTGTAATCTACTATGTTAAATACCTAGCATAGTATATAAATCATCTTTTCATTGCTATATAAAAAATTGCTGAAATTTATAGGCTTAAAAATGATTATCTTATAAACTGTTTAAGTACAATCACTTAGCTGGATGATGCTGGCCCAAAGTTGTTAATGAGTCATCTGAAGTCATCTGAATGTTAGAGTGGGACTGGAGATTAATTTCTAATCATTCACTTGGCTCTTAGCTGAAGACCTCTTGGGCTCTTGATAGGAGGCCTCAGTTCCTACCAAAGAGGGACTCTCAAACAGGTCTGCCAAGGGCATGGTGACTAATTCAAACAAGTGATGAGAGAGAGAGAAAAAAAAAATGACATACATGTCTTGAATAACCTAATATCAGGGAGTGACATATAGTCACTATTTCCACATTCTTTTGGTTACACAGACCAAACATACTACCTTATGAGAGGAGACTACACATGCATTTGAACATGAAGGAAGTTAAGAATCAAAGGGGGAAGGGAGGCTGGGTGTGCTGGCTCATGCCTGTAATCCTAGCATTCCAGGAGGCCAAGGAGGGTGGATTGCTTGAGCTCAGGAGTTCAAGATCACCCTGAGAAAGAGTGAAACCTCGCCTCTAAAAATAGCCAGGCATCATGGTAGATACCTGTATTCCCAGTTACTTGGGAGGCTTATGCCAAAAAGTTTGAGGTTGCTGTGAGCTATGACACCATACCATTCTACCAAGGGTGACAAAGTGAGACTGTCAAAAAAACAAAACAAGACAAAAACGAATCAATGGGGGATCTCTTGAACAGTAACTGTGACACAGAGATATCTTTAAATAAACTTGTAAGACTGTCTGGAAACCTTTTCTAAAATGAGAACAGAAATATCTTCAAAGCATGCACATCACATAAGGGAAAGGGAGATAAATTTAGATTAAAAAGTAGATTATCTGGCTACATTTGTAATCTTCTCTGTAAACATTTGATGTAGTATATTTGGGCAGTTCTGTCATTAAGTCAGGTAGAAACCATACAATCAAATAGCATAAATTGTTTAAATGTTAACATGAGAAAGACACTTTTAACCTATAGTCCTGAAATTAAATTCACTTTCACTTTATTGCTTTAAAAAATATGATAAATATTTTCATTCTCAGCTTGACTGTTGTTGTCATATATGAAAGCTACTGATTTGTGTACATTGATTTTGTAACCTGAGATGTTGCTGAATTTAGTTTTCAATTCTAGGACTATCTTGGTTGAATCTTTAGGCATTTCTAGACATAAGATCATGTCATCAGGAAAGAACCATATATAATCTGTTATTGGGAAAGTTATAAGTTAGAGTTTAGTGTAAGCTGACATTCTGAGGCTCTATTGGCAACAGCCAGGATTCCTCAACACGACCACCATCACCCCCAGGAACATAGTATTAATAGTTCCTCAAGAACACCACCAGGGGGTCAAGAGCCTTCAGCTCTTGATTTGTTTATTTTTTATTTTTTATTGTTTTCTATACATTCTCACTTGGTTGCCCTCAGTAGAGTGCTGTGGCCTTGTAGCTCACAGCAACCTCAAACTCTCAGGCTGAAGCAATTCTCTTTCCTAAGCCTCTCAAGTCATTGGGACTACATGCACCTGCCACAATGCCTGACTACTTTTTTTTTTTTTTTTTTTTTAATTACAGACTAGGTCTCAATCTGGCTCAGGCTGGTCTCAAACCTGTGAGCTCAGGCAATCCAGCTGTTTCAGCCCCCCAGAGTGCTAGGATTGCAGGCATGAGCCACAGTGCTCAACCTAGCATTCAGCAGTTTAGATATAGATCTATGGGTCACATGCTAGAAAAGCCTCAGGGGTTGAAATTTCTTACAGATTAACATCATAGAACAGGAAAGTCAAAGTTTGCCCAAAGGCATTGCAACCATTTATTTTTTATTTTATAATCTTGTGATAATCTCTTCTTTCTTTCCATTATTTCTTAAATTCACTGAAGTGAAAAACTTGCGTCTTTCTATCTATAATTAACTTTGTATATTCTGTACATCTTGCACATACAAATTTTCCCTGGTTCAATAAAAGACCTTTGAGGTTTTTGTTTGGGGCAACACTTCCTTGCTACCTTTTGGCATGTGAAGCTACATGCCTCTCTGAGCCTAATATGTTATTTCTTTAAAAATAACTGAGTGTGGTGGCTCATCCTGTAATCTTAGCACTGTGGGAGGCCCAAGGCAGGTGGATTGCCTGAGCTCACATGTTTAAGACCAGCCTGAGCCAGCACGAGACTTTGTCTCTAAAAATTGCAGGGCATTGTGGTGGGCACCTGCAGTCCCAGCTACTTGGGAGGCTGAGGCAAGAGTTTGAGCTTGCTGTGAGCTATGAAGCAACAGCACTCTACTGAGGATGACAAAGTGACATTGTCTCAAAAAAAAAAACAGAAAAAAGAAAAAAGAAAAAAAGAAAGAGAAAAGTGAAAATAACTGAGTGTAAGAGTTTGCTTTTCATGTCATCCCCTCACCCTTTCATCACTACAAGCAGAACAACAACAGGAGATGTGAATTTTAAATCTGGCCTTTAAGTGTGCATATATTTTCATGCACAAGTATTTTACTTTATTTTGTTACATTTTAAAACAAATACAGTAAAACATATCAACAGTGAATAAAATAATCGATGATATATTGGAATAAACTAGAGTGAATATCTGAGTTATTTAATATTTCTCCTACTTGAATTTTGATGTGCTTTATTGAGTTGCCGAAAAACAAGATTAATTTGTATGTAGAGAAAACTAGCAATCCCAATACATCTAGACATGCTAATTGCAATAAATCTTATACTTTGAATATTGTAACAAAATGCTTGAGAATATGCTTTTTTTTTTTTGCTCATTTATGATTTTAAATAATACTTTTTTAATTTCTAATTTTATTAAATATTTACATTTATATTCATGTCTTAAAAGTTATAGGAGTTCTTTCCTGATTATTTTGGTGATTGAAATAAGAGATAAAACCAATGAAATTATTTAAAATATATTATAGTTATAATATGTATTATTTTTCACTGCTACTACAATTTTTTTAATCTGAATCACAGCCGGGTTTTTAGCAGCTTCCATTCATTATATCCTTTATTTTTATGCCAGGTACAACACTATAGATAGAGAGATAGATAATCTTTTTATTTGTAGAAATCATGAATACTTTTCTTTATTAAATAAATGACATGCTAAAAATGAAGCCTTTACCTCTCACAAAAAAATTCTGATAATATACTTATGTGAGACAATAACTAAATGATAAAAATTAATCATTTTCTTACTCTATTTGTATATTACAAAATTGGTAAATACATAATCTGTGCACCTGCTAATAGTAATTTGCAATTATCCCTTTTCTGAAAGTCTGCAATATGCTTCATAAGCCAAAAAGTAAAGCATGCTATCAAAAGATAACACAAAAATAGATAGCATGTTTTTACTTTCTTTCAGCAGCCATCTGGTGAGGGACTATTTTTCTGTAACTAATATGGAAAAAAAAAAATGAATCTCAGATAAATTGTTTATTCACTTTCACAGCACATTTTTATAATTTTACATAATGAACAAATGTATAGAATTATTATTTCTACTTGTTATGATTTAAATACCTTTCACATAGAGGATTTTTTAAATAATATATGATACATTTAAAGTTGTTATTAAAAAATACCTAATAAAATCTTTCTCTATTTGAATATACTTACGTGGACCATGGACATGTTCCTACACTTAACAAATTCTCTGTACACTGTAGAAAGCCAAATGCTCAACTACTCCCAATTTGGCATTGCAATTTAGGAACTAAAAATTAGATGTCTGTCCAGAACAATACCAGTTTATAAAATGGCATAATTTGTGGGAAGGAAAATGAATAATTTGCTTCTGGTTTAATTATTATACTTTTTTTCCTTCTTTCTGTCAGATAGTGGCAACAATAATAGCTACATCATTGAATTTGCATGAGAATTGAATTAAATGACCAGGTCAAACAAAATTAATACTAAGTTACCATTAAAAGTACATGACAAATAGTCAACATACACTAAAATAAAAAAGAATAAACAATGAATATTACTAATTTTCTTGTTGAGAAGCTAAATGTTTTTGCATTGGCTACACGTATGTTTTGTGAGAATAATTTCATTTTATTTTCCCATGGAGAGGTTACCTGAAAATAAATAAATGTATTTGTATATATATCATATTGCTTCGTATGTATATATATATATATATATATATAAACCCATGAGATGCTTTGAAGTTTACTAGGATAAAAAAAGATATATAAATGATTGAATTCAATGAATAAGGCTAAACCATTAATTACAATGTTTTTGCGTTATTCTGTTCTGAATATTATCCTACATCTTTAAGCTTTCTGGACAAAGTAATAAAATTAGACCAGAGCTGTGGACATTGATTGTGTGTAACATACTGTGGGGAGGGGTATTGACAATGATAATTTACTTTTAAGGAAATTTTTATTCAACTGGTGGAGGAAGATAGACATATGGATGAATGAATGGATAGATAGACAGATTGAATTTACTTAGCACAATCCAACTCTCCCTAAAGACATCAAAGACGTTAACTTAAATTTTTAAATCACAGGGACAGTTTCTTGTGCTGAATTTTCTTGGTCTCAAAAGGAATTGACATGGTTGTCCCCTCTCTGTCTTTTCTTTTATTCTTTCTACTTGACCCCAATTCATTGTGGTATTCTTCCAATATATTTAACTAAGCAATTTTTTGAATCCCTGTATCACACTATCTTTGCATCCCTGTATCACACTCTCAGAGGGAAACACATTATTTCCAGATGTGTGGGTAATAACTGATATGCTGATAATTCCCAAATCTACCTCTCTGTTCAGACTTATTTTTTAAATTCCAAAACTATATATTCAGCTACTTACTTTCCTTTTACTCTTAAAAGTTATAAAGGGAACTTAAAATAAACATGTCCAAAATTGAACACAAGACTTTTTCCTTCCCAACTAATAATACTTCAGAATACACTATCTTGGTGAAAGAGTAATCTTACTCTTAGTCATGTAAACGTTTTCTCCTATTCTTCTGACTTCCTTCATTTTCATTTATCAGCCATTTTAGCTTCCAAGTTTCTATGCACATTTCCATTTCTATTCCCAAGTAGTTTCACTATAGGCTAAAAGCCTATATGCTCTGTGCCCAAGCTGCCTGAGAAAAGCACTTTCGATTTCTCACTGACCAAGGTTTTGATGCAGGCCTGGCTGCCTCAGTAAACTAAGTTGTTAAACCTGAGACCTAGAAGTAAAAGCCCAACCTTAGTGACACAACTATGTGGCTGTTAAGCCTGGGAGCTTTGGAGCAGAAAACTCCACTCCCAGAGATACAGCCCAGAGGCTGATGCATGCAAGTCATGTAATCAATAAGCTGAATGGCCTCTGGACTATGGTTAAGCGAGATAATAAGTTTCTGCCTCCCAGGTCATTATGGGTTTTTAGAGATCCAAAAGAACAATCTACTCTTTCTTTAATGTGGTCTTATGACTTGTCAGCTCATGAGCAAAGCAGCTGTCGTATGTTTCATGTGACAGTTATTTTAAGATTAGAAAATGTATATCAGTCAGTCAGTAGATTAGCAGGCACCAGGAAAAGGTTAGTTGAATTTTACAATATGTTTTGTAAAGCTATTGTGTGATTATAGAATAACAGTGTGCACGTGACTAGCTGGCTATTTAAGCTGGCTGGAAATAAAGAATATTGCTTCTTGCCACTATGAGCTTGTAGTTGTTTCTTGCTTTCATACTATTTCAGTAGCGGCCTTGCACCTGTGACAACAGCCACTCCATGATCCTTCACACAATAAATCACCATGACCTGAACTAATGATATCTGTGTTTGGCCAGTCTAATTGTTTCCCAGTAGTGTAGTGACATCCATTTTCCTTATCAAATGAATTCCCTATACTAGGGGGTTATGGAATCATAAATGTTATCCTCAAACAAAACTAACAACAAACCAAAAAAAAAAAAAAAAAAAAAAGCCAAAAGCTTACTATTGCACTTAGAACACACCAAATCCATTACAGCGTCCACAAAAGCACAGCTTCAACACTATCTCATTAGTGTCTTGTGGAATGTAAATGTCTTAGCAAAATAACTAAGAAAATGCCAGGAAGGCTATGTTAACTAGTGTGATGAAAATGTGTCAAACGGTCTATCAACCAAGTGTATGGTGCCCCATGATCATACTAATGTACACAGCTATGATTTAATAAAAAATAAATAAATAAAGTACCCTTGATACATAAATATACAGATGTGTAAAAAACATGTCCTTATTTGATTAGGACTTATATGATCCAACTTAACATATCACTGTTTTCCACACATTCAATTCTAAACAATTTATGCCCTTTTCTACTTTTTTCCCCTGAATCACCTGTGAGGAATCATTTCTAAAATCCATACCAAGTCACCTAGTATATGTATAGTTATCCTTAACATCTAATCTCAATTTAATTTTCTCTTTAAAATGAAATTTCAGAAAAGAGTTGTCGATAGTCATTGTATCCTTCATTGCACCTCAAATATTCTGTGGGATGCTTGCCAATCATGTCTCTATCTCCAATACTACAGTTTAAGCACTCTCTTCAGAGTCAAACTTACATTGTATCTGTTAAGTAAATGTTGAGCAAATGATGTTTTTTACTACATCCTAAGGAAGAGTCCCAGTAAGTGAAGAACAGTAGGAGAATAAAATTGCCTACCTCAGGTGCAGCTGTCCCCGAGTGTCAACCCTCTACATGTTTAGTTGATGTCAGGGTCACCAAGAAAGACATGGCTCAAACAGGTATTACATGGAATGATACTTTATCACATAGAAAAGAGACAGAGCAAGATCACTTTCAGTAGCAAGTATCGGTCCCATAGCTAGTAGGTCTCATTCCATAGCATACACAGGTTGATGATCTGCACATACCCTTTTTGTGCTGCAGGTAAAAAATTCTATTCTTTGTCTACCAAGAACACATTTAAAAGTGGGGTTGACCAGATGCATGTGATGCCCACCTTTATCAGAATAAAATAGTAGGCATCAAAACTGGACCAGGGAAAGACATTCACAAGCAAAGTGATAAGCCTAACACAAGCTCTGAAGGCTTTTTATCTTTGTATAAAGAAATTTCTAGGCCTGAGGCATACTCTTATAATATCATGTAAGTGTTCATAGGCTACAAAGGAGCATTACTGCCTTTGTCAACATCAATACCAGAAAGAAAATAAAAGTTATGCTTAAATTTATAAACGAGAGTTATGCATAATCACTGTAAAATATACAGAAGATTTGCATGTATGTGTTTCAGTCTTTGCTGTAAGTACCTATTTAATTACATAGAAAGGTGTATAATTTTACAATATATTTTTAACATTTTAACTAATCTACTTTGTTAGATTATCTAAGCTACATATAGCATTCACCTTTCTATAGAACGAGTATATTGCATTCGTCCAAACAATCTCCTCTATTTAGTAAGACCATATATTCGTCTAAACAATCTCCTCTATTTAGTAAGAGCATATATATAATTTTCACTTTTTTGACATTATGAACACTAATAAAATTATATTCGCAAGCATACATACTTTCGTGTAAAAACAAACATTTTTAAATAATTCCAAGATGATATTCTACAGATAAATTCCAATTTTAAATATAACAAATGTCTTTGACGTATTTGGAATTAATTTAGTCAAAATGGTTTAGAAGAATTAAAATAATCTGGAAATAAAAGAGGTAATGTTCTGGGGACAGAGAAAAGCAAAACAGTGAAACTGAGACAGAACAGAGAGACAAATAGTTGGAGATAGGCAGAAAGAATTCCAAAGGCTTCATGAGAGTAAGTCCTATATACAAAGGTCTTTGTTATTTGTAAATTGTAGATAAGGTAGGAAAAAGGTAGTGATAAATATTAAACAATACAGATATTATCATCTTGGAACAGATGAAAATATTACAAGAGGGTTAATTTAGGTCAAGAATATATGTGTAATAGCCATTACTATTGTATGCTGATATTTCTGGTTCTTTTCCTTGTGAACACATGGGCTCTATTCTATCAAATTTAGGTGTAATTATGTGACTTCTAGTCAATGAAATATATGCCACTTGTAGGTAGAGCATTTGATATCTGGTGGGCAATTTTGTAGATTTTCTCTTTTTGAGCAATAGGGATTATATTAGTGGTTTTGATGTGAGCAGGGTGGAATTAGAAAGGCCAAAAAATATTTTGATGAAACCCAGTTGCATGGAGAGTTCCAAGGAACCAAGCCCTTAGCAAATTTTGTGAGAACAGAAAGCAAACATGTAATAGACCCAGCACTTGGGATTTGACCACATTATATGTACTAGCAATTCAATAAAACCTGAATTGTACAAGAATCATTTGGTAGTCTATTCTATAATTATGGTGATAACATATTATTTTAAACTGTAAAATAACTTCCAATTAAACTGTGCCATTGCAGTTATAATAGTTTTGGTAAAAATGTAAACACCCTTAATCTAATCTAAGTTCTGTCTACTATCCTGTAATTTTCTTTTACTTTTTTAATCTATTGTACATAAGCATAGCAATTTTACTATTGTACATGTTATGATGTTATAACTTTTTAATTAATTTAACAAATAAAAAATAATGCATAAAACAGCATTGCCTTAAAATCAATTTTCTATATTCACCCAGACTTCTTCGAATATTGAGAAAAGCATTACTAAAACTATTCATATAGTAGAGTAATTTATAAACTAAATGTCAATTGACTAATTTATAGTGAATATTATAAATGATAAACATCCCAGAATACTCAACCAATTATATTATTGCTTTTTTTCCCTTTCTGTAAGCCAAAATTATCATGGTGTTTTATGTGCAACATGGTGTATTTAGTTGTAATTATGTGACTTTTAGTCAATGAAATATGTGCCACTTGTAGGCAGCGCATTTAAGATTTGGTTGGCAATTCTATAGATTTTCTCTTTTGAGCAATAGGGATTATACGATTATACTAATAGTTATTATTACCATTATAGAGAGATTTGAATGAACTTGACAATCTTATTAAGGTGTGATTCTGATACCTCTAAATTAACTAAAGTATGGTAATCTGACAAGTTCACAAACTCATCCTAGAAAAAGTGTTACATAATTTTTTCACTTACTATCACTGTGGTCACCTACGAAGTACTCCTCCTAGGAATCTATGCACCAATGCCGGTGCAATTCAATGCAATTTAGAATTATTTTACTGGAATAACCATAGCAGCTACATCAGACAAGGTCTGACAAATAAGCTCCCAAACTTTTCACCACGCTCTTAGATTGGCATCACTGTCCAAACATCTCAGTAGGGTTCATAATCTTGGTATAGCAGTGCCTCACAGTTGTGTTTCTGTCAACACATGGAAGTATCTTGCTGAATGCCATACATTATTGTTGCATGTTTTCGTGGGCAATATAACCACAGTTCTGATGGTCATTCCAGAACAAGATTTCCAAAATTGCTTTGAAGTGTGGGCTATATGCCTGCATCAGAGCATAGCTTCTCAAGGGGTGTACTTGGAAGGTGGCTGTAGTGATATTCAGCACTGAGGTATGTAGCATGTTTTCTAGGATAAATCTGCAAATTTAAATGTCAGATCCCATGTGTGATAGAACATTAGAACACTTCTGGATTGTGCCTATCCTTTGCTGAATGGTGCAAAAGTCATACTGAAAAGAACCAGCTTTGACTCAGTTTTACTTTAAATCCCAGAAAAGTCTTTAATGAACACATTATTATGTTTCTATATAGGCCATGTGATTAATACAATCCTCAGAGATCCTTATTACGTTAAGGAGAACTTCTTGGGAGGCAGCATCGCTTCTGACACCCTGTGATGTAATCTTCTTTTAACCAACCTCAACATATACAACAATCTGACTCCTCTATTACAATATCCATACTGCAGAGTGCCTGTAGAAAAAGCAAAACTATAAACTTCAGTAATACCCTGGGGTATATGGTAAAATTCAGTTCTTTGTCATATATGATTCAGTGGTTATTCCAACACTTCACATGTGTGTACACTTGGTTAGTGCCTCTTTATTTTCATAAAAGTACTTATATATCCTACTACTTAGAAAATAAGAAGACTCACAAATGCTCAACATTTCCTTCTTATCACCTAAAATTTGTCTTTTTCTATGCCTCTTCCACCTCAGTGTAAGAGGAACGTGTCTTCACGAAAGTAACTTTCTACTTCTCACAATGTTCTACAGTGCCTTGTTAAATCAGTCACCTTAGCCTTGAGCAATCCAGCTACTTCTTCACTACTACAGTTTATCTTTCAGAATATCAGTTAATATAAATATTTCCTATTAAATGTTAAATTAAAAAGTAAACAACTTTTACTTCTTTAATATTTCTGATTTTTATACATAACATTTTTTGAGGGGAAATTTATATTTTCTGTTTACAATTTATTGCCAAAGGCAATCTCATTTGCTTTTTGTTTTTTCAAAGTATTACAGGGTACAAATATCTTAGATTATATAGCTCACTTTTATAATGCTTGAGTCATGTTATGAGAGTGCCTGTCCCCCACAGAGTGTTCACTGTACTCTTAGATAGTTTTTTTCTTCAGTGCCTCCCTTACCCTCCTCCCTGGTTGATTTATGTGAAGTTTTACTTCACTCTAAGCACATGTATGGTTTTCAGTTAGTTCCAATTAAATATTGAGTACATATGAGGTTTTGCTTTTCCATTATTTCCATATTTCACATTTCAGTCCTTCAATTGTCTCTGGTTCTATTTAAATTGTTGCAAAAAGCACTGTCTTCCTTCTTCATGGCTGAGTAGTATTCCATGGTGTACATGTTTATCCACTTATGAAATGATAGGCACTTGGGTTGGTTCTACATCTTTGTAATTGTAAAATGTGCTGTAATAAAATGTCAAGTGCTTTTGCCTTTTTCATGAAATGACTTAATTTCCTTTTGGTAAATATCAATGGGGTTTCTTTCTTTCTTTGCTGATTTGCTTGATTGTTTATAGATTCTGATTGTAGCATAGAAAGGTAGGGAGCTTAAATATACCTCTCACCCAGCCATTCAATAGATAAGAACACCTTTTGCAAAATAGTCTGTTTCTTGATGTGTACTTAGGCTGAACCAGGGCTCCAATTCCATACCTTTCTCCAGCAAGGCCATTGGTCTGTGTAGTTCTCTTTCCACTGCATTGAATAGAGGACTTCAGAGTGAAAGTGTCTGGGTCTTGATCCTAACTCTTCCTGTTAGGAGTATTAGCTATGACAGTGGTGTTGTCTTAGACTTCCTGTATTTAACCCACTTCATTATTCATTCCTCTATCCAATATTATTATTAATAATTTCATTAGCTGCCACTGACAATGCTGTATCTCTGCCATGAAACCAAATGCTCTATAATCATTGTTACCCCGTATTTGTTTTGTGTTAGTCCCAAATTGTTTGTTACCACTTCTATTCAACCTAGTGATGGAAGTCCTAAATAGAACAATTAGTCAAGAGAAATAAGAGTATTCAAGTTGGAAAAGAGGTGGTCATAATCACTTTTTGCTGATGATACGATCTTATACCTAGAATACCCCAAAGTGATTTGCGGAACTGAAAAATATATTCAGTAAAATTTCAGGGTAAAAATCAATGAACACAATTGTTGCATTTCTATACATAAATCATAGTTAAGCACAGAGTCAAATCAAAGACTCAATACATATTTTCCACAACAGCAACAAAGAAAATAAAATACTAAGAATATACATAACTAAGAGGTGAATGATTTCTGCAAAGAGAAACAAGAAACCATGAAAAAAGAACTAAAAGATGACACAATAAAATGGAAAACCATATCATGTTCATGGATCTGTAGAATTAGCACAGTTATAATAAAATGTTTATCCTACCCAAAGTGATTTTTAGATTCAATGCAGTTCTTACACAAATACCAATGTCATACTTCACACATTAAGAAGAAATAATTCTACACTTCGTATGGAACTAGAAAAGAGCCTGAGTAGCCAACACAAGCTTAAGCAAAAAGAACAAATCTGGAGGCATCACATTACCAGATGTCAAACTATACTATATGGCTGTAGTAAACCAAATAGCATGGTACTGACATAAAAATTGAGACCATAGACAAAGAAAACACAATAAAAGAGCCAGGCGTAACACCATTCCCATTTAGCCAAGTGATTTTTACAAAGCCCTATTGAGTAAATGGTGCTGGGAAAATTGAATAGCCACATGAAAAAGAATGAAACAGGTTCTATATCTCCTACCACTCACAAAAGCCAATTCAAGATGAATAAAAAACTTAAATATAGAGGATTAAGCCATAAATATTCTAGAAAAAAATGTAGAAAAACTTTTTCTAGATACTGGCCTAGGAACACAAAATTTATGATCAAATTCCCAATGACAAGCATAGCAGCAACAAAAATACATTAAGGGGGCTTCTGCAAAGCCATGAAAAATAATCAAAAGAGCAGATAGAGAATCTACAGAATTGGAGAAAATAGTAACAAGCTGCACACTTAATTGCATTTTCTAAGTGATTTATTATAATAACGTTGACAGGACTCTAGTTAGAATTACTCGTGGGTCATATTTGATCAAAACAAATCAGTAATATTGGTCTTTACCTAGTTTGCTCCTTTACATTGTCCAAAATGTCCTTCTTAAAATTTTATACTACTATTACCTTCTTGGCACTATTTTGAGGCATTGAATTCTTTCATATGTCACTGCTTTTATTACTCTTCTTCAAGGTTTGTTTGTTTTTGTTTACTGAATTATCCCTTACGTTGGTGTTGCTCAGACATTCATCTTCAGCTCTCAGATTTCTTCATGGTATTTCTCAAATGTCTAATTTGACACTTTTTTACATTATTTCCAGGCCCTTACACATATTTATTGAAATTAGTTTTTTTGCATCATATATTGAGAACATACTTAGTTCAAGGCAATCATATACAGAATTCCAGCACTGTGGAAACCAAGATAAAATGTGCTTGTCTTTAAAGTCCTACTCATAAAAAGTAAGTAGATTAGGATTTTAAATAGGTCATTTTTGAGTGTATCTTGTTAGACTGATAATACTTATTATAAGGTAGTAAACTCTAATATGTCCTGATTTAAGTCAGCTGTTCTTGAAATTTTATTTAAGGTCTTTTAAAAAATATTATAAGTCAGTTAAATAACCACAGATACGGTTTATGTAGGAAATCTCAACATAGTGAAAAAGTTGTTAATTTCTATAAGTTTAGTAAAATGTTAACTACATTAACTAACAGTTCTCA
This sequence comes from Loris lydekkerianus, assembly GCA_963574355.1. Lineage (NCBI taxonomy): Eukaryota > Metazoa > Chordata > Mammalia > Primates > Lorisidae > Loris > Loris lydekkerianus. The sequence continues at coordinate 16,330 of CAUYPK010090566.1, forward strand.
GTTAAAAAAAAAAGTAACACTGTAACATTCTCAAATAGTTCCTTTAAAAGATCCTCTCTACAGAACAAAATTTTAGGTAAGTATTTTATCATCCATTATTTTAAAAATGCTATTTTTATTTTGAAGAGACAACCTAGATACGTTTCCCTTTCCAAAAATCCTCACATTATTGCAATAATGACACCTACTTGTCAACTAAGTAAAGGTCAACATATTTGAAATAGTTTAAATGTTTGTAAAATAAAAAAAAAATGCATGGCATTTTTAAGCTTCAAAATACTTGGTAACATTCCAAGGTTATTTGTAATCGTCTGAACAATTAAAATATTTTCATGACTCTTTCACCTCTTCTCAGTTAAAAACAGTATTATAGTTTGATTCTTTAAAACTAAGTTTATAAAAATCTGACCACAGAAATCACTTGACAGGGCTAGAATGAATTACATATAAACAATTAGCAAATATTGGCCAAGTGAGGGCGCTCATGTCTATAATCCTGGCATGCTGGGAGGATGAAGCGGATTGATTGAGCTTGGGCGTTTGAGACACCCTGAGCAAGAGTGAGACCTGTCACTACTAAAAACAGAACTAGCTCTGTGTGGTGGTACAGGCCTGTAATCCCAGCTACTCAGTAGGATTGCTCAAATCCAAGACTTGAGGTTGCTGAACTCCACAGTACTCTATCCAAGGCAGCAAAGTGAAACTCTGTCTCAAAGAAAAAAAAAAAAAGTAAATATTTGTTTCAACATTTATTTGTTATATAAACAAACATTAAAACTGTTATTGTCTTCCCTTCACTCAATGCATTTCTGTGCGTAATCTACTGAGGAGAGATGTGTTCTAAATTCCGTCACGGTATTCTGAAAGCATGAATCTCATTAGAGGCTTTTATCTCCTTAAAATAGTTTGAGTTTCTAAAGTTTATTTAATCTATTTAGTTTAGCAAATAAAGATGTCAAACGTACAGGCTCATATGTGTATTTCACCTTGTTTCTTCCCTTGATCTCCAGGAAATGTAACCCTCGTCATTTCCACGTACCAAGTTACTTGTGATTTCCTAAAAATGTCTTCACTGTCTTGTACCTGGGTATTTTTATGTGCTTTCTGATATGCCAATGCCTTTTTCTGCCTCATGAATTTCTTTACTTAGTTTGAATAGGTAACTATTAAAACATCTGAATTCTTCTAGGAGACCATTCCCTGACACCTGAATGCGAGGTAGATGTCCGCGATTTGGCATTCTGCTTCATCTACAGCACAGCATTGAAATTTAATTAATTATTTATATATATTTTTAATCTCCTTTCTTCTAGATATGGTTCCTAAAACATACTTTTAATGAATTAAAATTTCTCTCCCATTCATGTGCTCACGTGCGGTGAGCATACTTAGCGGAGCTTTTAAATCCTCCCAACTGTGTGATATTTTTTCATCAGCCGTCTGTAGTGAGACTCTTGCTGAGTTCATCCTCAGAAAATTATAATCTTCTAATAATTAGGAACGTAAAATCGTCCTAATCATGTGTAACATTGACATCATATCAATGTTTAAGATCACTGACTGTAATCTTAAGGTGCACCAAATATGATACAGACAGTAAATTATAAAAACTAGCAAACTGGCTTACTATCTTTCTCAAATTGAATCTCAGATTAGATTACTGGATTGATGCTTACACATAGCACATGAGATATATAAATGAGGTATAATCATTTACAAGATTACAAAAAAGCAGTGTTAATGACTTTATAAACTTAACTACCTATATACTCGAGTATAAACCGAGTTTTTTCGGCACAAAATTTGTGCCGAAAAATACGAACTCGGCACGAAAAAACTCGGCTTATACTCGGGTGTATAGGTATATATTAATCTTTAATAAATGAGGCAAAATTTTAAGCATTTAAAGTTTAAACACTTAAATTTTAAACTTTAAACACTATGCATTTAAGTTTTTTTTTTACTCATCTATGTATTAGTTGAAAATACAATCTTTCCTTGCATAGTTATGTGTGCTCTTTTTCCAACACATATAAAAACATAGAGAAGTATTGTACTGATATATTGTCTTTAGCCTCTCTTAACATACTTATGCTTGAATTTAATTGATTAAGAATAACTGCATCGGATAATTGCTTGATTTGTATCAGAATTTGCTGCTGTATTAAATTGAGATTTCTTTGACCTGGCTTCAAAATTTTCCTGTTATTTTCTAAAGAAACAAGAAAGGAAATATCAATAAAAGGAAGCCTGGCTTCATGTTGTCTATTTTATGAGCTTACTCTGAATTTATTGCTCAAAGCTTTCCTGTTGTCACAAAACTAGGCAATCTTGCTTGTTTTTATATTTTTCCTGAGTGTTCTTATGTCTAAAAATAATTTGAGAAGCACTACAACTTTGTTGGCCTGAATATATTTAAATATGTACATATGTTTTCTATTTGGTGTGTACTTGTAATATGGTGAAAAGGAAATGAATTATTAGGATAAGTAATTTTGATATGTTTTTGGATTTGTCTCATAACACTGTATCATATTTATAGAACTATATTCTAAACATTATGGTTATTAATATTTTATTGTATAATTTTACCATTATTTATATCATGATTCATATCTAATATTTTTGACATGTTGTGATTGACATATTAAATTTATCACTTAATCAATAAATAACTTTTTGTGAAAAGGATATAATTCAAATTTAAAATGAGTTTAACAACATAAAGCTTTTATGTGTAATGTTTGATCACTGTGTTATTTGTTAGACACTGGAATCTTAACTCAGGGAGAAACTATTATTATTGTAATTTTTTTGTTTGTCAAAAAGTGCCAAGTATTGGAAGTTTTTCCTGATAAATTGGATTATTTATTTCTGTGATTCTATGCATCATGTTATTTTTCACCTTTACTGACATAGCTTTTGATAGATATCCTATTTTTTATTGTGTTTTTCTACTTTTTCTTTTCCTTCCTTAATACCTTTAAGACAGTTTTCTGAGTCAATGACTCATGAAACTAAAGTGTCTACTTCTGATCTAACATATGATTTGCCTGTTGTATTCTGGCTAATTTAGTATTCATCTCTTACAAAATCCTCCTGAAGAAGTCATTTTGCACACTTGAATAATATGCATCCCAGCTTTCCGCTGGCATACCTTACAGCTTTACTTTCAATGTTGAATGCAATTTGTTCCTGAGCATTAGTTCTTGGATTTTATTTTCAAGATATTGGCATGCTTTCAATACCAGAGCTAAGTTCAACCCCTGGTACCTAGGGTGTAAAGAAATGACATTCAGAACAAAAAGACAAGTCTCGATCACAGTTACTACATATTCCATATTGTTTAGTTCTATAATTAGTCCAGTATTTATTTCTGATAATGACACTAATAAGTAATTGGTACAAGGAAATGTTATGTGGATAATTTTATATCAAGCACAGAATAACAGGGCATAGTCTAAATACTTCTAATTTTCAAATAAGATCTTATGATCCAATTAGTCATTAAGAAACATAACTCAGAAAATTTTAGATATGTTTTTGTTCCATTATATTACACACATTAACATAATTTTATATATTTTATAACACTCATAATATTTTCCATACATTTTTTTTTACAAGAATTCTGTGAGTTATTCATAGAGTAACATCTTAATGGTGTGAAACAATGATCATTTTATTATGCTTGTGAAATCCACGAATCACCTAGAAAGAGTTAAAAGTGTGAGGGCTGAACCCATTTAGAGGCTGAAACTATCTACTTTGAAGATGGGTTCTTCAATCATGAATTTGCAAACTGGCCTGACGGGAGAAGAATTAGCTTTGCTGGAACTCTAGACTGGAAAGCTCATGATGCAATCCATCTCGTAATACGGGTTATGAAGTTGAATAAGGCATAACTGGAGAGGGAGCCTGCAGAGAAGGACAACACCAGGGCATGCCATATATAAGCAGCTTCAGGAGTCACTGAGCTTTTTTTACTCTTCCATGGCCAGTGTGAGAAGCAATCAGAAAATAACTCGGACACACGAAAAACACCAACTTCAGCATCATGCAATTCACCCATGTAATAAAACACCCATGTAATAAAACAATAAAATATTAAAGTACCCCTTTAATATTATTTATTTATTTATTTATTTTTTTTTTTAAAGAAACCAAACCAGATTCAAGGGTATGGGACCAAGAACCCACAGTATTAAATGTTAATATGTATATAATCTGCTGTCTGCAGATTTGAAAGCTAGATGCTATTGTTACAATTTTTTTTTTCCAGATGAAGGAATTGGTATACAGATTTTATAGGATTTATATAAGACAAAAAATAGATAAGCAAGATAAACAGCTTAATTTGAAATTTTGGTATATTCAGCTTGAAAGCCTATTTTTGTTCAGAAAAATAAGGTTCAGGAAGGTGATATAGATTGTCAAAAATTACATAAATAGCTTTACAGCCCAGGATTACACATGCAGTACAGTATAGATATTCTGTTCAAGACCAAACAAAGTAAATACACCTGTAAGACACAACTAGAGTCTTTTAATGTCTGGGGTGTAATGCACCGAAATAATTTCTTCCATATGCATCTGTTATGAATTGTTTCCACAGCACTTTCAGATCAAGACTAATCATACTTTTTTATTTCTCAAATTAAACTAAAATGGACTACTGCTACTAACTGCCAGAGAGGCAGTAAATCTATCCTCCTCTTTTACATAATTGATAAAATATGGCCTATGATTATTCAAAATGCTACCTGAATTTCTACTCCCAATGAGTGGCACTCCCTCGGGTCTCTACTGCTGCATAGCTGTTAGTAATCTTTATGTTTATTTAAGTCTACTATTTTAAGCACTCATTCTAGAAGGTGTCTCTAGAAATATAACTACCTGCTTATCAATTGCAACTCGGCTGGCAATTCAAAAAGTTTTCAGGTGGCCTCTTATTTAAATTTTTATATTTTCTATTTTATATCTCTAATACTTTAAAAATCAAAGATACTAGCACATTTGAAATTGAATAAAATGATCTTGCATAATCATTGAATCACCTCAGGGAACAAATTTTATTAATCTTTACAACCATTTAACAGAACAAGGAAAGGTAAAAATTAATCACCAGTCAATGACTACTTGTAGATGGAAATTGTAATTTAACAAACACATCAAAATGATCAACAGAATGCAAATAATCTACCATAATTTTCATTTTCCAAAATTTATCAACCAAGAGAGGATCATCAAAGACACAAGAGTAACAATAAAATTGGTTTGAAAATAGCCTTGAGTTCCTACTGATGATTACCGGTAATTATAGATTTATGGACACTGATGCCTTTAATACCTGTGATGCCTCATAGATGACATACAGTCCCAATTAGTGACATTTAAATACTATTTTAGTTTTGAATTTTTTTTTTTTTCTTTTTTGGTGTATTATCTAGAAGGTTAAGGAGATTGTCTGATTGGGATCAGAGCATGTGGTTAGCAAATAATTATTGCATTTGATATATCCTATTATTTGTTCTTATTCCATTCATTTGAGGTCATCAAAAGTAGACTCCATGGAAAACTACTTTCCTAAAAATATATACATACATATTTTAAAAATGTAAAGAAACTTACATATCTATTTATGTATATATATACATAAATACATATATACACGTGTGTCAAGAATAAGCAGGAGTGTAAATTTATTACTAAATGCACATGAAACATGCCTAGATAACTTTGAAAAAGTACTCTAGAATTCAGAATACATAATCTTCACAAACAATAAACAAAATTAATAGTCTATATTGATTTTAAAAAATCCAAAAATTAATATGCTATATTGATAATTTAATCCTAGAATTCCTTTCTAAATTTTCTTCTCCTCTATAAATGCTACTTTTTCAAAGATAGAATTGATTTGACACTAAATTCAGAATCATTGTTAAAAACAGTATCCTACTACAGTAACAAATGATTAACTAATGTTTACTCTGATTCAAATAAGATTCATTAAAATAATATAAGGGAGATAAATAACCATGTATTTTATAATTATGTTTATAAAATAACCATGTATTTTAATAGTGTAGAAACAAATGTTTAATCTGATTCAAATAAGACTCTTTAAAATAATATTTTAGGGTAAGAAATAACCATGTATTTTAATTGAAAAGTTATGACTTTCTTGGTATTAAATAATTATTAATTCAAATTCATTTCATAGGAAAAATACAAAATTAATAATGAAGTCTTCCATTTCTAGGTAAAATTGCTGTCCACATTTTTATTAATCCAAATCAAATAATTCACATGTTATCTATCAATCAACATTTACTGAAGTATATTTTGATAAAATTTCCTTTATTTCGTGCTAAAAGTACCTCACATGTTAAAATAATATCTTTTCTTTGGTTTTGAACCAAGCACCTCAAATAAAACTGAAAATTGAAAATATCAAGAAGCCATGAAAGTACCAATTCCTATATGTATATGTGCACAATCAACTTACACATTTTTCACATAACTGGTTCCTCACTTTTGAAGATCCAAGAGTCTAAAAATATCACTATACTGTGCCAGTTTTTTAAACATATCTATCACATCACTTAGTTGCCATTTTGTGTTTATGGGTGAACACTTAAGCTCTACTGTTTTAGCAAATATTGGCAGTACAATACTAGAGTATTAACAGATAAGCAAATCCAAGAATAAGAAAACATCTAAATAGATTATAAAGTAGAATCAAAAAGATTCTACTTTAGTTAAACATGTGCCATTTTTTAAAATCACATTTCTAAATTTTGTAGACAGGCACAGAAATAACTAATGGTTTGATAGAATTCATTTATTTAAATCTGGAAGAATCCATGGTTTGAGCATATGGTGAAGGCCAATTCTGCCATGTGTGGGCAATTAGGTATGTTTTGAGGAAAGCAGAAAACTGGCATATTATAAACCACTGAAATATAGAATGCAGATCTAAAACCATCCTTCACAAATCAATGATAAAATTTGATAAATTTGAGTTTCATAAAACATGATCATTTAAAATTGCACATTAAGTCACTTGTTTGTGTCTAGAGGTCAAAGAAGGTAAATTACTTATCTCTGGAAACTAGGAAACTGTCACACCAAGATTAGCCTCCAAAATCACAGATAAATTTATAAAATCAATTTTACATACACAGCATCAAGCAGATTATTACATTCTATGTTGACAATAAAATCTGAGGTTGCAAATGAGAGTAAACTATTAATAGTACTTTTTCTACTCACTTTAAAAAGTCTGAGATGACATAGTAATTAGTTGCCTTTGCTTTTTTCATAGAGAGTTACTCTTTTTATGTTGTAGCCATGATTGGATATGTTTTTCCTTAAACATACAAAGCAATAAACTTATTCAATAATTACTTATTACAAAGCATTCACTGCCTCTTCCTTTGGGAATGGATATTACAAATTGTTGTAAGCAGCTAAAGGCGTGCTTATAGTATTCCCATCCCCTCCTTATTCAAACACTAACTTATATAATGCTATAAAATAACTATGCAGATGAAATTAATAACATTTAACAGATAAGTTGAAAATATAGGGATGTAATATATATTTTTTTATTTCAGAATATTACAGGGGTACGTACATTTTGGTTGCATAATTAGCTTTTGTACATTTTAAGTCAAAGTTACAAAACTTTGTACCCTTTACCCAAAAAGTGTGTGATGTACCCACTAGGTGTGAATTTACCCATTCCCACCACCACCCTCCCACATACTTGAATTCAATTGAGTTTTGCTTCCAAATGTGTACATAAATGCTGATTATCTAGTTCTATTTTTGTATTGAGTACATAAGGTGTTTGTTTTTCTCCATTCACTCAGAATGGTCTCCAATTACTTCCAAGTTGTTACAAAAGATGCTAGGCATTCTAGTGCAAGTGTTCTTATAATAGAATGTCTTTTTTGCCCCTTTGGGTCAATATGTAGTAGTAAGATTGACAAATTAAATGATAGGTCTACTTGTAGTTCACTCTGAAGTATGTATGTGCCATTTTCCATAGAGTTGTACTAGTTTGCATTCCCACCCACATTGTACAAGTTTTCATTTATCTCCATATCCTTACCAGCATCTGTTGCTTTGAGACTTTGTGATATGGGCTATTCTCACTGTAGTTAGGAGATTTCTTAATGGGTTTTGGTTTGTAATTCTCTGATGATTAAAGATGTTGATAATGTTTTTTTTTCATATGTTTCCTGGCCATTAGTCTATCTCCAGTTGAAAAATTTCTGGTCATATCTTTTGTCCAACTCTTAATGGGAGTTGTTTGATTTTTTTCTTGATGAATTGCTTGAGTTCTTTGTATATTCTTGTTATCAACCCTCTATCAGATGTGTAACATGTAAATATTTTGTCTTATTGTGTAGGTTGTCTATTAGCTCAATTGACCATGCATTTGGCTGTGCAGAAACTTTTTAGTTTGATCAGGTCTCATTTATTTATTTTTATTGCTGCCCTGACTGCTTTTAGGTTTTTCTGCTTCTGCTTAGGCTGATATCTATAAGAGATTTTCCAACATTTTCTTCTATAATTCTTATAGTTTTATGTCTTATGTTTAAGTCTGTTATCCATCATGAATTAGCTTTTGTAAGTGATGATAGGTGCCAGTCCTGTTTCAGTATTTTATAAGTGGTTACCCACTTTCCCCAGCACCGTTTATTGAATTCTTTTCCTCAGTGTATGTTTTTGTGTACTTTGTCAAAGATTAGATAGGAAAATGAATATGATTTCATATTTATGGTCTCAGCTCTGATCAATAAGTTTGTCTATTTTTAAGCCAGAACCATGCTGTTTCATTTATGATGTCCCTGTAGTGCTGGCAGAAGCCAAGTAACCCACTTGCCTGGACTTAAAAGGATAACATCTAGAGACAGTCAACACACCCTGCTCTGGCTACATATGGAGAACTGACTGGTCAACGCATGGTTGAAGCCTGAGGAAACTCTTTGAGGGACTTGTCTTAATTAAACTTTTGGACTTTGGGGAAAAGGGGGGAAATATCACATGGAAAAGTATATTAGCCCACCACCACGGTATTGTTAAAGCCTATGTGGAGAACCCAAGAAAAGTCACAGTCCCTAAGACCTCATTGCTAAAATATCAGCACCTACAGAAACAAGCTGATATTGAGATCCTAAATCAACTCCTTAAACATTAAATTGCCGACAGGTCTATTAAAAAGTATATGGGAATATATAGGTGTAATGTAACTGAGGAAACTCTGAAGGTAAAATTAAACCTCCCTTCACAGGGTCTAGGGATGTATTAGTTTGCCTCCTATGACTGACAGCTTGAGTGAGAAATTGAGGCTGCCATGGTTAAAAAATAAGTTAGAATTGTACACATATGAGTGCTTAGAGAATAACTGAGACAGGTAACAATAGGTGGGACTTGCCCCCCCCCCACCATTCACAGGGTGAAACGAATGTGTAAGTGTGCCCTTCCTCCCTGCTCCAACTTTGTCCCCTGGCTATTAGGTCTTTGCTGCAGTTTTTGTCTAGAGAGGAAATTAGAGTGTACGCTCCTTAATCAAAGTAGAAACATCCAAAATGTTTGAAATTGCTTTGTTCATAACCTTACTGAAATGCAGAGAATTTGTACCTGGAGATAGAAGTCTGGTACATACCGATTATCAGCCCCTTCCCAGAGACACAGATGAATCAAGGATTTGATTCCCCATAAGACCAGTGGGGAATGTCATACCCAGCAAAGGGATCCCTACAGGCCCCTAACTGTCTCAGCCTGAGTCCCCGCATGTCTCAACCCCCCTCCGACCCTTGGGTTAATTCCTCAAAGAGGTTTCAGAATAGAACAAGGAAGTTCCCTGTGTTCCCAAGAACTCCTAGCAACAGGTAAAACAATGGGAAAGCTTACCCCCATAGAACAGGGAAGTTCTCCCAGTTCCCCCAACCCTCTAGCTATGGCAAAACAATGGTGAAAGAAATTACCTACTCAAAACTTCCCAAGGTACTTCATCCCCCTACTTGCCCCCATGCCAACTCTCCATGCCAACCACCACGTAGTACACCACGCAATTGCCACACTGTAGCCCCCTGACTGTAACCCCGCCCCAGCTAACTGCCATGTTTTTGCTTTTGTTTCTGCTTGCTTGCATGGCAACAAAAATGGTATAAAGTCAACCTGCCCCTCACTTCAGGATCATTTGCCCTTTGGGGCAGCGGCCCACCTGTGCAGTTGTAATAAATCACCATCTGATTTATACCTGAAGTGGGGTCTGAGTCTTTCTTATAGGTGGCGAATAATTACAACAGGGTATTATGGTTAACTTTACAAAATCCATTTACTCTATGCCACTGAGCAACAGTGACTTGTTATTTGGAAAAATAACGTTACCTAAAAAGCAAGGATTTATGTTTCTAAGGAGATCAAATAAATACTACTATGGTTTATTTAAAAATACACGTGTGATTCAATTTGGGCTGACGATTTCGAGGACAAGTTTATAGCAGATGTCTCAGAAAGTTTTCCTTTACTTTTATGAGATGCAAGTGGGAAGCAAAACTACTTTCTCTGTCCCTCAAATGGCTCCATTTGTTTCTGATATATATGATGGGAACTGTTCCTGATACAAAAAGAAAATATGATCAAGAGAAAGACACTGTCTACACATAACAGAAAAATTTAGCCAGGCGTGTGCATGTCATCCCAGGGACTCAGCAGGCTGAGGCAGGAAGACCACTTAGCTCAAGACTTTGAAGAGAGTGTAATGACAGGACTGCTCTCTAGTCAGAGAGACAAAGCAAGGCTGTCTCAGAAACAAAGAGACAAAAGGAATCCAAAACACTGAATTAATTAGCACTTACACCCACCCTAACCAAGAACTTTGGTGTGTGAGAATCAATAATTTCCTTACTGCATAAACCAATTTACTCTGAATTTCTGTCACGGACATGACAAACCAAGATAAATGGCACCATGCATCTTGGCACTTTCTCCTTTCCTCCCTAGTTCTCATCTGTTCTACCTAGAATCTAACTTCTTTTCCTACTTAATTACTATCCATTCTTCATATCCAATTCAAATATTTCACTTCCATACAATATTATGTAATCACACTTTAAACAAGCCTATACTAATTCTGCAAATGATACATCATTTTCCCCATGCTTTTATTTTTATTTATACACAACACTTGCATATATTTATATTTTTTGATACACTCATACAATGTCTAGTAATCAAATCAGAATGATTAGGATATCCATCACCTCAAATGTTTATCAATTCATTGTCTTGAAAACATTGCAAATCTTCTAGCATTTTGAAATTCACTATAAATCCTTGTTAATTAAAGTCACTCTGTTGTACTATCAAACACTCGAATATATTCCTACTATCTGACTATATTTTTGCACTCATTAATCCCTCTCTTCAACTCTTCATCTTCTCCTGCTCACCCTTGATCTCATGGTTGCACTACGTACATCTTTTTTATTCTACTTTATTATCTATTTAGATGTTTTCAGTCTTTCAATAAGAGAATAAACAAAATCAAACAGGAAATATGTTTTATTTCTTTTTACATCTATATGATTTAAAAAATATTTTCAAAAGACAAATCAATATATGTGGTATACAGATTTGAGTAGCTAAATTATTAATAAATTTATTGACTCTAAAACAATGAAAGTAAAGGAGAACATATTCACATACAAATGTATAAAATATCCACCTGCTGGGCAAAATGTAAGTATATATGGCACACCTCCTGGGTGCAGGACACATCTGCAACTGGGACTTTACCTAACAAATGCAAACACTGTAACCTCATTGTTTGTAGCCTCTTATTAAATCCGGGGGAAAATATTATTTGTTGTAGGGGAAGAAAGAAATGCATAAAATAATATACTAAAAGAAATTATATGATGTTGTCAATACATTTACTGACATTTGCAAAGTTAATTACATTTTTCCTAAAGAAAATATCAATAAATTTTAAGTTGGAAAATGTTCAACTAAATAAAGATATCCATAGGCTGCACTTTCTGCTTACAATGCAGTAAAACTGAATATCAATGCAAACACCCTACCATCTATGCATTTGCATTTTAAAACAATTATTCACAATTTTTATATACAGAGTGAAATCTGGGAGAGTACAAACTAATGTGGGAGGCTCGCTTTGTCTTCTGAGTCCCAGAAGAGTAGAAGGATCCCAGAGCTAATACAACACGGTAGGAAACCACTAGAAAGGCACCAATTTGCTGATCCTGAAAAGAAGGAGGGTCATGTCCCATGGAAAGGGCAATGGTTCACTCAGAGAGTTGTGTACTGTGCACTTTGTTCTTCCTCCTACATTCTATCTAATTAGGTTAGGATAAATGCACCACCTAAGGCATTAAGACCCCTAAAGGCATAGGGTCATATGTTAGGTTTCAACAAATTATAATACTAGAGGTTCTCAAACACATGATGTATGCCCATCCTATAACCTCAACTCACTTTGAGGGTTAAAAAAGATAGAAACTTGTGACTGCTTGACTATAATAACCTGTTTTCTGTAGCCTAAACTTCAAATTCTTTTGTCAGAATGAAATAGCCTTCCTGCCTTGGTTGAGCTAACCTTTTAGTCTAACCTCCAGCCACACCTCTCCCTCTGTATTTAGTGACATCTATATTGAAATGCTTTTGGCACTTATATAAACTTTCTTTCTTGATTCATGCTAATCTCTCTGAAAATCCCCTCTCCTATAACTTTTACTTATGGGCTTATACAAATCATCATTTAAAATGCATGTTCCAGGTTAGCTCCATGAAAAGGATTAGGGTTCTCCCTTAGTGCTGCTGTATCACCTGGTTCAAATCTCTATTACAGTATTTACTAATTTTCTGTACAATCCTAGAACCTAAGGGGATTTCTGTAAATCACTGTATTCTTATTACCTGATGTAAGAACTCATGTATATGGCAGTTAGTAAATGCTATTTTTGCTGAAATAAATAAAATTTAACTCCAAAATACTATCAAGAACATACAAGGGTAGGGGTGTTCAGCCTACACATTCCTGTCAATTTTATACACATGTAGAATTCCACTACAATGTTAAACATAATATTTTTGCTCCTGTTTAAATTTTAGTAAATTGATTTTAAAAGTCCAGATGTAATAATTATGTTTCTGTTTAATTTGTATTGTCAGTACATTCATATAGAAAATGTATATCTGTGTTATGGCTTTATAATATTTTAAATAAAATTTTTCAAGTTGAAATGACTTTCAGTTAATCACACCATGGGAGGAATATTAACATTGTTTGTCAATGTCCTGTCTGCTGTATCTCACTGATAATTTTCTGTGGGTGATCCTAATGATTTGAGTGTTGTTTTAAAAGGCATTAATCATATCACAAAATATTATGTACTTTTACTGTGCTTGAAAGGAGATCCCTGTTGTATAACAAGTTCATTCTACTATGAAACAGTTTACCTATTTCAGATAGCATAGTGATTTATCTTTGATTTTCCCTTCAGAAAATCTAACAATCTCTTAACTTTAAAAAATGATTTAAATAAATAATAAAGTGGTTACTTTATTGAAATTTTTTTTCAAATGATGCAATTAATGGACTTATAATTATTACTAATAAAGAAATTATTTGAGACGTTCAAGACCTGCATACAATAGTTTGAATATTTGAATACATAATGTATATATTTTAAGAGATGTAGTATGTATTAGAATGTAAGCATGCTGAAGGATTTCATTCATTCATTTTGGATAGGTGATGAATAGAATGCCATGCAAATTACTCTGAAATGAAAGACAGTATTGGCTTACATTACCATAAAGAAATTGAATAGTATCTGTTGATATGTGGCTTAACCAAGAGGCTCAAATTAAGTGGAATTATTCTAAATCTCTTTTTTCTTGCTATGTCTGTCTCTCCCTTCTTTTTTTTTTAGACAGAGTCTCACTATGTCACCTGTGGTAGAGTGCCAGGGCGTACAGCTCTTAGCAACCTCAATCTCTTGGGCTTAAGTGATTATTTTGCCTCAGCTTTCCAAGTAGTTGGGACTGCAGGGGCCCTCCACAATACCCAGCTATATTTTTGTTGCAGTTGTCATTGTTGTTTAGCAGACCTAGGCAGGGCTGGAACCTGCCAACCTCAGTGTATGTGGCTGGCACCCTACTCACTGAGCTATGGCACCGCACCCCCCTTCTTTTTTAGACTATGCTTTTTTCTGAGTTAGCTTCATTTTCAAATAAACTTTTCTGCATGTGAAGGAAATTCCTTGTATGTTTTTCTATTTACCATTTTAAATTTAAAATTTTAATTATTGGGTACCTTGACTCTTCATTCTCTGATTTTATATTTAGAAACAGTCTAGGAAACAAAATATTGGATACTATTATATAGTCAATTGTCAGTTCAGGGTATGAGGTGTAAGACAGTGGCAAATATATCAGAATTTCCAGACCACAGAAAATAATACTTTGGTGAGCACTCCAAAATTAATATTTATCCAACATTCAAAATATCTTACAAAACAGCATAGAATTAAAATATTGAAAATAGTCTTTTGGAGATTAAAAACCAATTAAAGTATGTATAATGATGTACAGTAATGTCACAGTATCAAAAGAAAATCATCTGGAAATTTTCTACTTATCATTCCTGTTGGGCGATGCTGGCCTGGCGTGATTATCCCTTCCGAATGTCCAGCACCCAGCACCACCAGACTCACGGCCTGTCCCACGCCCCAGCACTGCTTTGGCTTGGCTGAGAGTATTTGCTGTCCAGTCCCTCAACTTCTTCCCTGGGTAGGACGGCAGACTCAGGGGTGTGACTAAAGACAGACAGTAGAAACCGAGTTATGTACGGTTATGGTCAGTTGCCCAGTGGGGACAGATAGTGAGGAGATGTGAATGATCTTAACATTGGCCTAGGCCTGTGGACGCATTATTAGATAATTAAAATTGAAAAAGTTGACACCTGCTGGTTCTCAGGGAAGGTTTGGAGAAGGCACGTGCTTAATAGGAAGCTGGAAGTTTGCTATGTAACCCCAACCAGTTACCTCAAAGCAGGAGGCCACAGCCCACCCATCCTGGGTGGTGCGGAGGTGGGACAGCGAGGCTGCTTAGGTTATAAAAGATGGTGCCTGTTTAGACTCTGGGATCTCTTCTTCACCTGCAGAAAAGGACCCATCTTGCTCTTTGAGCTGTATTTTCCTTATAGTCGTGGGCTTTTGTTCTGTTATAAATGTATGTTAATTGTGATTACTTTGTACTTGTGATCACTCGTCATCTGGGAGCAAAGAACCAGGGGACGTCCACCTCCTGAGGGGCCTACCGCGTCTCCTAGTGGTATCCAGAAATCACCAAACCGTAAATGGCTTTTGATTTTTCTTTACCTCCAAAGTTGTTGATTTGCAGATTGTTCTTTTCTTTTTTTTTTTTTTTCCTGGTTTCCCGGTTTGAACCTGCCACCCTCGGTATATGGGGCCACTGCCCTACTCACTGAGCTACAGGCGTTGCCCAGACTGTTCTAATTTTTAATAACATCTAACCTTGTGGTCATGTTCCTAAAGTCCATGCTTCTGTTAGAATCACCTATTACACAAACTCTATCGCTTAGTGCCACCAGATTCAGTCTAAACTGTTTCACACAATTTTCAAAATCCTTCCTCATCCTAATCCTAGTCACCCCTTGGTATACTCCTGTACACATCCTAACTCTGTGTAGGCTTTGCTATATTTAGGTCTCAGATCATGTTATCTACACAATTTCACACACATCTCTCACACATCTCCATGATTTCAAATACAGCGATTTTTTGTTCCTTGAAATAGTCTCTATAGTCTCTATTTTCTCCTTCCCCATGCTTCTGTCTTTCCAAATTGTCAATTGATGGATTGACAATCCAATTCAATTTAAAGATAATTTCCTTAGGAAACATTCCTATCCCAGCAGTCCCCAAACATTTTGGCACCAGAGACTGGTTTCCTGTAAGACATTTTTTTTTCATGGACTGGGTTGGGGAAGATGGTTTTGCCACAAGTTGGTAAGCAATAGATTTATTATGGTCTCTGTCTAGTGAAACCTCTGTGCTAAGGATAATCTGTATTTGGAGCCACTCTTAAGTACTAGCATCACTACCTCAGCTCCACCCCAGGTCACAAGGCATTACATTCTCATAAGGGATATTCAACCTAGATCCCAATGACAGGTACCAGTCTGGTGCTTGGGAACTGGGGTTCACAGCCCTATCATCCACCTCAATAACTGCTTTAAATATATTACTCATAATAAGTTCCTATTCCACACAGAATGGAATTTAACAACTAATGATTATTTTCTTTTTCTTCTACTTCCTGTTGATCTTGTTAGGGTAGAATATTAGACTTTACATTTTACTCTAGAACTCTATCCCTATAAACTTAGCTGGAATTGGAAATATTATCTAAGTCAGTGAATAAAGTATTTATAAATAGAGAATTCAATTTTAATGAAATTTTAAAAATCACTATAATTGATTCTTGCCTCAGATTCAGATCTTTATATAAAAGTATTTTTTAATTCCTTTATATATGGAATTTTCTTATTTAAAAGTAATAAAAATATGGAACAAAATAGACAAAATAATGTGATAAATGCTCTATAAAGGAAGAACAAGTAATTTCCCTTTTAATGCACATATTCTTGAAGTACATATGAATTTTAAATATATTGTGGTGGAATTCTTTCCAAAAACATTCAAGTTTGCATTTACACAATTTTTTTTTAGTGTGCTCATATTCCTACTCATACCAATATTTGTATTATCACATGTTTTTAATTGAGCTTTAAAAGTCTTAATGTGTGTGTGGGGGGGAAACACTGTATTTCAATTGTTGTTTCTATACACATATTTTCATATTCTTGGATTTGCTTATCTGTAATTTTTCTATCAAATATAATTGGGAATATACTGGATATATTTCTTTCACAATTGTTTAACTTTTCAGTGTTAATATATTCTGTTCTTGTACACCTTGGCTGATTTATAATAGGACTTCTCACTTTTCTGTGAAAAGCTGGATGATCAGCTGGCGGCTGAATAATAAAGCACTGGTTTACTCATGCATCTGACGGTTCACTGGTTGCTGGCTGCATCACTTCAATTCTCCCTACAAGTCATTTATTAACTTGAGTCATATCCCAAAGGTAGTGTCAGGTTTTCAAACAGAGCAGAACCAGAGAGCCCAGTTTAGTACAGATATATGTACAGGTGCATGTATAATTTTAAAAACACTCTTTCATACATTTCCTTTATTGACATGATTTTTTTAAATAAGTTTGATGAAAAGTAAAAAGATTACACTGACTAGTTTGAATAAAAGGACACGCCATAATAGTTTTTCAGCACTCTTTTGCTTGAATCGTTATCATTGATCCTAATTCACAGATAATCATTTTGAAAATAGGTATATATCTTAAACACTGATACTCAATTATGTCTAACACTGCTTGAAAATGTAAAATTAGTCATTCTTAGAACAAATGACAAATCAGCTCAAGTAAAATAAGTCAAGTATTATAAATCCAATCACAATGAATCACTAGTAACAACTGCAAGTTAGTTAGTGAACTGACAAATTTAGTAGTCAATGAAAAGAGAAATTTACTTGACAAAAGAATTACGTATCTTACTTCATTCATGCTTATGACCTAAAGCTCCCACTCTCCATTTCGTATATGTCTGATTTTAAGCTTATTAGTAGAAGTTCACATTCTTCTTTCTCCTCCCTCACTTCTCCTCCACCACTTCTTCCTCCTGTTCCTCCTGCTACTTTTCTTCTTCATCCTTTACAATATATATATATTTTTAAGAATTTAATTTTTAGCTAAAATTATCTAGAGAAATGAAGGCTACCATGACAAATTCTAATTTTAATTTTAATCGTGTTTCCATATCAATTTCTATTTTAATTAGCAATGATGACAAATACAGTCTTAGCTCCACAATCATTATGTATCTGAATTTTTGTTTCTCAATGAAATTATGTCATTCAAATATTAGAAAATAAGAGAAACTAAGAGGTATATTTTTATAACTGTAAATAGAAGCAAATTACCAACCTAAAAATAATTTAAAACAGGAACCATTAAATATAATATACAATATGTCCTCCATAGTTATTTTCTTTTACTTTATTTATTTATTTAGACATGTATCCCTCTGTTTTAGGGGCATCATCATAGCTAACTGCAACCTCAAACTCCTGTAATCAAGATGTCTTTTTTCCTCTGTCTTGCAACTAGCCAGGACTATATTCTTTTTCTTTTCTTTTTTTTTTTTAGAGACAGAGTCTCACTTTGTTGCCCTCAGTAGAGTGCTGTTACATCACAGCTCACAACAACCTCCAGTTCTTGGGCTTAGGTGATTCTCTTGCCTCAGCCTCCTAAGTGGGTGGGACCACAGGTGCCCACCAAAACACTCAGCTATTTTTTGTTGCAGTTTGGACGGGGATGGATTTGAACCCGCCACCCTCCATATAAGGGGCCAGCGCTTTACTCACTGAGCCACAGGCACTGCCCACCAGGACTATATTCACAGGCCACCCTCCTGGACAACTTTTACATTTTCATATATATATATACGTATATATATATATATATATATTTTTTTTTTTTTAATTGTTAGGTCATAGCTGTGTGCATTAGTGCAATCAAGGGGTACAATGTGTTGGTTTCATATACAATCTGAAATATTCTCATCAAACTGTTCAATGTAGCTTTCATGGCATTCTCTTAGTTATTGTATGTAGACATTTGTATTCTGCCTTTAGTAAGTTTCACATGTACCCATTCTAATAGGCACAGTAGGTGTGGCCCCACCCATTACCTGCCCCCCTCCCTTCCCCTTCCTTGGCCCTTTCCTCATAGTCTTGTGCTATAGCTGGGTTATAGCCTTCATGTGAAAGATATAATTTAGCTTCATAGTAGGGCTGAGTACATTGGATACTTTTTCTTCCATTCCTAAGATACTTTGCTAAGAAGAATATGTTCCAACTCCATCCATGTAAACATGAGAGAGATAAAGTCTCCATCTTTCTTTAAGGCTGCATAATATTCTATGGTATACATATACCACAATTTGCTAGTCCATTCCTGGGTCGATGGGCATTTGGGCTTCTTCCATGACTTAGCAATTATGAATTGTGCTGCAATAAACATTCTGGTACAGATGTCTTTGTTGTACTTTTTGGTCTTCTGGGTATAAACCTAGTAAAGGAATTATAGGATGGAAGGGCAGGTCTATTTTTAGGTCTCTAAGTATTCTCTAAACATCCTTCCAGAAGGAACGTATTAGTGTGCATTCCCACCAGCAGTGTAGAAGTGTGCCCTTTTCTCTACATCTATGCCAACATCTCTAATTTTGGGATTTTGTTATGTGGGCTACACTTACTGTGGTTAGGTGATATCTCAAAGTAGTTTTGATTTGTATTTCTTTGATGGTTAAGGATGATGGGCTTTTTTTCATGTGGTTGTAGATCGTGCGTCTGTCTTCTTTAGAGAAGTTTCTCTTCAAGTTTCTTGCCCACCCTGAGATGGGGTCACATGTTCTTTTCTTGCTAATATGATTGAGTTCTCTATGGATTCTGGTTATTTGACCTTTATTGAAGGTATAACCTGCAAATATTTTCTCCTATTCTGAGGGATGTATGCTTGCTTTACTTATTATGTTCTTAGCTGTGCAGAAGCTTTTTAGTTTGATCAGGTCCCAGTAGTGTATTTTTGATACTGCTTCAATTGCCTGGGGAGTCCTCCTCATAAAATACTCACCCAGGCCAATTTCTTCAAGAGTTTTCCCTGCACTTTCTTCATGTCTTAAGTTTAAATCTTTTATTCAGTGAGAGTCTATCTTATTTAATGGTGAAAGGTATGGGTCTAGTTTCAGTCTTCTACAAGTTGCCAGCCAGTTCAACCAGCACCATTTGTTAAATAGGGAATCTTTTCCCCACTGAGTGTTTTTAATTGGCTTGTCAAAGATCAAATAACAGTAAGTAGCTGGATTCATCTCTTGGTTCTCTATTCTGTTCCAGACATCTACTTCTCTGTTTTTTTTCCAATACCTTGCTGTTTTGATCATTATCTATTTACAGTACAGTCTCAGGTCTGGTAGTGTGATTTCTCCTGCTGTGTTTTTACTGCTGAGTAATGTTTTAGCTATTTGAGGTTTTTTTCTGATTCCACATAAAATGAAGTATTATTTTTTTCAACATCTTTAAAATATGACAATGGAGCTTTAATAAGAATTGCATTAAAATGATATACTGCTTTGGGTAGTATACACATTTTAACAATGTTGATTCTTCCCAGCCATGAGCAGCTATGTTTTTCCATTTGTTAACATCTTCAGCTATTTCTTTTCTTAAAGTTTCATAGTTCTCTTTGTAGAAATCTTTCATGTCCTGTGTTAGGTATATGCCCAAATATTTCATCTTCTTTGGTACTACTGTGAAAGGAATTGAGTCCTTGACTGTATTTTCGGCTTGGTTATTGTCAGTATATATAAAGGCTACAGATTTATGGGTGTTGATTTTGTAGCCTGAGACATTGCTGTATTCCATGATCAATTCTAAAAGTTTTGTAGTAGAATCCCTAGTGTTTTCCAGATATACAATCATATCATCTGCGAAGAGTGAAAGTTTGATCTCTTCTGACCCTATGTGGATACCCTTGATCACCTTTTCTTCCCTAATTGCAATGGCTTCCATTACAATGTTAAAGAGCAATGGAAACAATGGGCAACCTTGCCTGGTTCCTGATCTAAGTAGAAATTATTTCAATTTAACTCCATTCAATATGATATTGGCTGTGGGTTTGCTGTAGATGGCCTCTATTAGTTTCATAAATGTCCCTTCTATACCAATTTTCTTAAGTGTTCTGATCATGAAGGGATGCTGGATATTATCAAAAGCTTTTTGTGCATCAATTGAAAGAATCATATGGTTCTTATTTTTTAGTTTGTTTATGTGCTGAATTACATTTATAGATTTATGTATGTTGAACCAGCCTTGAGACCCTGGGATAAATCCTTCTTGGTCATGGTGTATAATTTTTTTGATGTGTTGTTGGATTCTGTTTGTTAGGATCTTATTGAGTATTTTAACATTGATATTCATTAGTGATATTGGTCTATAATTTTCTTTTCTTGTTGGGTCATTCTCTGGTTTGGGGATCAAGGTGATGTTTGCTTCGTAGAATGTGTTGGGTAATATTCCTTCTTTTTCTATATTTTGGAAGAGGTTTAGTAGTATAGGTACTAGTTCTTCATTAAAGGTTTGATAGAATTCTGATGTAAAGCCATCTGGTCCTGGGCTTTTCTTTTTAGGGAGATTTTGTACAGTTGATGCTATTTCAGAACTTTTCCACTTTATTCTGGCTAAGTCTTGGTAGGTGGCATACCTACCAGGTATTGGTCAATTACTTTCAGATTTTCATATTTCTGAGAGTAGACTTTCTTGTAGTATTTATTAAGGATTTTTTGAATTTCTGAGGGGTCTGTTGTTATTTCATCATTACCATTTCTGATTAATGAAATTAGAGATTTTATTCTTTTTTTCCTGGTTAGGTTGGCCAAAGGTTTATCTATTTTATTGATCTTTAAAAAAAAAAACAAGAACTTTTGGATTTATTGATCCTTGTATAATTCTTTTGCTTTCAATTTCAGTTAATTCTGCTCTGAGTTTGGTTATTTCTTTTCTTCTGCTGGTTTTGGGGTTGGAGTGTTCTTCCTTCTCTAGTTGCTTGAGATGTCCTATTAAGTTATTAACTTCCTCTCTTTCCATTTTCTTGAGGAAGGCTTGCAGTGCTATAAATTTCCCTCTTAGGATTGCGTTTGCAGTGTCCCAGAGGTTCTGGTAAAATTCAGAGGATGTGAGTCAGTCAAATTAATATTTTCTGATACAACCTTCTGTCAAATTAAGTGGAACTTCAGTGAGATCATTTAAAGCATATAATATCATTCTGCAGTTTAAAGGGTTCAGTGAGTCATCAGAAGAGAGGAAGTTTGGATGAATCAACCAATGGCAGAAAGGCACAGCACAATATAGGGCTCTTTCTAGGTACAGAATGTGGGCAAAGGCTGCATCAAAATTTCTCATGGAGCAGAAGGGAACAATACTTAAGATAGAGCCAGAAGTTGGAGACAGGATAAAAAGGAAGTATGTTGCAATTCTAAGGATCTGAGGAAAGAATATTCAGAATAATATTCAGAATAAAGATATTCAGAATAAAGACTCATTCATGATATTTAAAGGAGTTTATAGAAATATTAACTTTAGACAATGGTGTAAATATAAAACATACAAATTGTACAACTAATGAAATTATCTTTCAAAAAAGAAAAAGAAAACTGAATGAAGATTTTCCCATGAGAGAAAAATTGAAAAAGAAATAATGTTATTCATTCTGAAATGACACAGAAATTTGACATTTTGGGGGTGGGAAACAATTATTAGAGAGACTTTACCTAACAAATGCAATCAGTGTAGCCTGGTTCTTTGTACCCTCAATGAGTCTCCAACAATAAAAAAATAAATAAAAGTATAATACATATAAAATAATATGCTGTATTTTATAAATTTTCATGAATTTTTTATACTTGAGGATGGAAATGCACTGTATGTGTATCTACATGAGGTTGGATGATTAAGTTTATGAATTCATCTAGAAAAGTTCTACATACCTCATTGCTGAATATCATTAAAATTCACCTTCCAAGTACTCTCCTTAGGAAGCTATACATCAATGCCAGTAGCTAGTCCACTCTTTAAAGCCATTTTGCAATTATTTTTCTAGAAAACCTATTATGGGTGTGTGTATAAATCAATATATACATATATATAATTCATATTTCATATATATACGCACACATATATGTGTGTATATAATTGGGGGAATATATTTATAAATATATACCATAATATATATACACACGTATACTATACATTACACACTTTGAACAATATTCATTTATCTAAAACTTTTTAATCCCATAATTGTTATTTTCTTTAACAACTTGTCACAATTTGCATTTGTATACATATTCGAGTGCACCTTTTTACTATGGTGTTTCTCCATAAAGGGCAGGATGCAAGGGAAAACAGAGACCTGACCTATCTGTATAGTTTCCACATATCTTGTGGAATGGTGTATTTCAAATATTTATGAATTTGTATATTTGTATTAGTTTTATATCCCTGCATGAAAACAACTTTGTTAAGCTCAAATTTTTCTATATTTAGAAAATTCTCAGTCTCTGATAAGAAAGGTAATACAGCCTGTTATCTTGATTCTATTTGCTGTTTACTTGCTACGCCACAGTTTTCACAGGTATCAAAAGCATTCTTTTTTAAAAGTTGATATAAATCCCAGGAAAGGCCAAAACCTGTATGAGGAACAATTTTTGTCATTATGCTCATAAATAAGATTAATTTTATACATTACTTATGGAAAATCTTGGCTGCCACCATCCTGTTATCTTCCATATTTAAAGCGAAAATATATCATGATAGATGAGATTAGTTAAAAATTTTTTATTTATTTATTTATTTTTTTTGCAGTTTTTGGCTGGGGCTGAGTTTGAACCCACCACCTTCGGCATATGGGTCCGGCACCCTACTCCTTTGAGCCACAGGCGCCACCTGGCACCTGATTTTTTAAACATTTCTAAGTGAAACAAGTAATGGAAATGTAAACAAAACTCCAGAAAATGCTATTGTTGCTATACTACATTATATACTCTAAATTCTTGCCTACAGTTTTTTTAACCTTGGTAACAATCACCTTTATATTATGAAACTAGTGTATGGTGCCCCATGATCACATTAATGTACACAGCTATGATTTAATAAAAATAAATAAATAATAAAAAAAAATTATCCACTTATAAACCTCTTTCTTTTATTAGGAGTTTTCATATGTCTTATTCATACCTTCAAAATTTAATCACTGGGGAACTACTGAGATCCCCAGGCTTTTTCCCCAATCTTTTAAAATCTTAAACATAATTTCCTGTTAAACTACATATTTAAGTCCATAAAAATGTTATTCTGGTATGTATCAGACCATATCAAATGCAATCTTTGTAACAAAGATTGAACCAAGATTGAACATGGTTTGAACCATGTTAATAATCATTGTCATACAAAGTGTGAACCCATGCACACTTGTAATAAGAAATGTATTTTATTGTAATGGTTTTGTAAATTTCAAAAAGTTTTCAAGGTGAAGTTAATAAGTCAAAGTAACTTATTTTATTCTGTAACTTCAGTATACTTATGGAAATGTAATTAAATTAGTGAAGAAAGAGGTATCAATTGAGGGATAACGTCTTCCATTGACACCGGCAGATACATCTTATTCTGAGAGGAACAGCAAAACTGAAATTAAAATTATAATATCTTGGTGAAAATAGGAAAGATGTCAGGATGATGGCAGCAAAAATTTTTCATAACCAAAGTATAAAAATAATAAATAATAATCAAAATGTATACCGTATTTGTATAACCGTTTAAAAAATGCAAAGTTTTATTTTACATATTCCTTTACTGTTTTGTCTAATCAATTTTCAAGAAGGACAAAATCATTTTAAATAATGCTAAAGAGAGACCGAAGAAGAAAGCCATGTATCAAGTTACTGGAAGTAAAAGTTAGGCAAAGATTGTGTGGACAACTGTGTGCCTATCCAAAATCTTCTAGTCTCTTTGCTGTGTGCAGACATCATCTAAGCCCACAGACTCAATTGCAGTGTGTATTTCTTTGTTATCCCCCAGCCTGTATAATATCCACAAAATTGCAAATGTTATGCATTTATCACTGAGTAACATTAAATGGTATAAATGGATCACAGTGTGTTTATCCATTCTCCTGTCAAATAGCATCTTTGTTGTTAACAGTTGTTGACAATTATTTATGTGCAGGATTTGTGTGGACATAAACACTTTCAAATCAACTAGGTAAATTCCTAGGAGCACAGCTACTAAATTCCATAATAAGGTTATTTCTGAATTTCTGAAGATCTTGAAGCAAGAAAAACAGTGCTATAAAGCCAATGACTGTCCTGTTCAATATAATGCTTTCATTAAGAAATAACATCTCTTTTAAGATATTTATTTTATAAACAACTGTGTTCAGAAGAATAAAAGTCTAGAACTTTTGTCAAAGTTACAAAACTGATGTACTTTATTTTTTTTGTGAGATATTCTGCTTATCTTTAATGTGGGAAAAGGATACACACTTACATGCCCACATGGAGTCTTACTAGCATATTTAAAATCAGATATTACAAATTAAGGCTTATTTTTCTATTTTGTATTGCTGGTCACTATGAGTAGAAACATCAGACCCACTGAGGCACAATAATTTCTCTTAGGAAAATAAACACCTACGGTTATGAATTCCAATACATCTTGAAAACACCACTTTCTTTATAAAAATCATGTTGTCCAATTCTTTGATACCTATCAATTTGGGATACAGCTCTTTAGTTCAAATAATGTCAGCCAGCTACAAATTCAAATATACCCGAATTTTTTATGCTGTATCTATTCTTAGCCTTGAGGAATAGTTTAACAAGGGGTTTCTTTATACATATCAAAGGAAGCTTGTGTGAAATACTTCTTATTTATTTTTAACATCCATTCTATTAATCAAACATTAGTCCTAGTTTATTATGTTTAACCATTGCATAGACACAGCTGTCAGGTATCATTTTCACTACATGCAATACTGTGCTATTCCCCCAAGTTTTGGTTTTAATTATATTTGCATTCTAGCAGTCCGTTTTGAATTTCACCTATTTTTTCAACTCACATTAATTTTGCCCAGAAAGCTATTATATTTTTGTTTTCTGTAGTTTCATTATCATTTAAAAAAATTTATTTCTGTCTTCTTCTATTGCAAACAATATGTATATTTTTTTCTTATAGGATGTTTGCATGTGGGTCAATTGAGTCTGCATTTGAGCATTTTGGAACAGACTCCAGAATCAATAAATAAGTTAGCAGTCTAAGCTACATTGGAGAAAATCTTTGAATGTCAATTTTAAATGCATTCTAACTACTCTTAGCAAAAACTACAGGCCACTCTTATATATATCGTGGAAAAAATACAATGTATTTTCATAATATCCTATTTAACAGGAAAGTTTTGAACAGTAAGAGGAAATCTATGGATATTTATAGTTTCATAATGTTAAAATAAAAATTGCCATTCATAATTTCTGATAAACTGATTTTCAAATACACATGAATTGTGACATTATTCAGATATGTAAACAGTAATAGTATTTTTAAGATGATGTTGTTTTAAATATGTAATTAAGAAGTAAAGCCCTCACTGTCTGCTAAAATATCACTGGTAATTTTCACTAACAATCATAGGAAACTCTAAATTTATTGTATTCAGTAGCAACTCATAAAGAAACTTGTATGCACAAAACTTATTTTTATGTATAGATTACTTTATTTAAAAGATTACAAAAATTTTAAAATATTTTGAGAGTGGGCTCGGCACAGTGGCTCATACCTGTAATTCTAGCACTCTGGGAGGCCAAAGAAGGTGAATATTCTGAGCTCAGGAGTTCTGAGCAAGAGTGAGACCCTTCATCTAATGAAAATACAAAAACTACCCATTGTTGTGGCAGGCACCTATAATCTCAGCTATTCAGGAGGGTGAGGCAAGAAGATCACTTGGAGTTTGAGGTTGCTGTGAGTTATGACACCAGGATATTCTACACAAGATGACAGAGACTCTGTCTCAAAAAATTTTTTTTTTCCTTGAGAGTATTCAAAACTTAAAACCAATAATTTTAATAAAGTTTTTATTTCATAGTACTCAAAATTATAATTTAAATATTGTAATTGTTTAGTTATTAATAATTATTGGGAAATGTTTATCCCAATAAAACAATATTTACATGTATGGTAAAAGATTCAGCAGAATAGAGTATGAATTTGATTTTTAAAAATGCAAAAATTTAAAGTCAATATAATGTGATATATGACATGTAGATAAAACTATTTAGTACTAATTTTGAAACTAGTAGATGAACAGCTATAGGCCTGCACTTGAGAAAAAAAACATAATTAAATCCAAGAAGGAGGGAGGTGAGAAGAGGCTAAGGGAGTTCTCTAAGCTCCCCGCATCAGCTACAGTGTAAAGTCGTTCTATAAGCTCCCCCCTACCAGGTACAATGTAACAAATAGGGCACACCTCTTGGTGAAAGACTCAACTACAATTCACTTGGACTTTACCTTACAAACTTTAACAATATAGGCCAGGCGTCCTCAAACTTTTTAAACAGGGGGCCAGCTCACTGTCCCTCAGACCATTGGAGGGCTGGACTATAGTTTAAAAAAAACAAACAAACAAAAAAAAACTATGAACAAATTCCTATGCATACTGCACATACCTTATTTTGAAGTAAAAAAAACAAAACGAGAACAAATACAATCAAACTGCCTCATGTCGCCTGTGGGCCACAGTTTGAGGACACTGATATAGGCTAATCTTTTATAGACTTATGTTAATTAAAAAAAAACCCAAAACAAAAAACAAAAAACTACAGAATGTAATATTAGCTTTGTTCTTGAATATATTTTTTCTATAATTGTGGGAAAATTAGGAACATAGCAGTTTAAGTATTAAAGAAAAAAAAAAACTATTAATACTTTACACATAAAAAGGAGTCTATATACCCTGTCTTAGAAAAATAAAGATTTCATTTATTTTTTGATTTAAATGATTAAAAAACTTAACTAAATATTTCTTATTTTTTAACATGCAATTGAACCCTGACCACATATGGAGAAGAAATGTAATAGTTTTCCAAGTGATTAGTAGTATTGTTTGACAATCTGTGTATCATTATTAGAAAAATATTTTTAACACTATAGGCATTTATTTATCCTTTGAATTTAAAAGGGCTGTAGGTACATTTTCTATCTAAAAATTTCTTCAAGAAGCTTTCATACGGGGGGCAGAGCAGGATGGTGGACTAGAGACATCTTGCTGGCTACTTGTGGTGAGACAGGGGAAAGTGAACTTCTGCCACCTCTGGCTGGGGTACTCTGCACAGAAACATCACTTGGGGGGGTCAGTGAAGCAGAAGACTTCAGGAGCCACAGAGGAGGTCTAGAGCTAAGGAAAACCAAGGAGGAAGCCCTGTGCTTGGCATAGACAGAAGGCAGTAATCAACTGGCTCTCCCACAGAGGTCTGGGAATGGGAAAGGGCTGTTCTGTAGTATTTTGATTTTGGACTACATTGTTTACTGGAGAAGTGAGTAGGCTCAAACAGCATCCAGTGGCTAGGGTTGAATACAGGCTGGGTCTCTCATGGCATGGCTGCTGGCAGGGGGAGAACATGTGGGAGAAACAGTATGCAGGGTCCTAGTGCATGGCTGGCACCATCGTGCCTGCTGAACTCCAGCTGCAATCCTTCAGTGAGCTGAGAGGCTCCCAACCCCCCCAGGAGGGCCACTTTGTTGTCAGGGTACAGTGTATAATGGGCCTCCTAGGAAGTCTGGAGAGTTTTAGGACCCAAGTCCCAGGGACTGAATACTGACTAAGTGAACAGGCCCAGATTGAGGACAAAGAAGTCATGAAAACAAGATACGTTTCTCCTTTACAAATGGAGCAGCTTCTGACTCCCTTGATGTACAGTAAATTAAGCATGTGTTCTCTGTCAAATAGTACCACAATGCCCCTGGTGTCCTGGCAGTATATTGCAACACACACACAGTTTACATATATTGCTTCTTTTTGCAATTTATTTTTTTTCTTATTTTCTCTTTAGTTGTTGTTATCTAATTTGACTATACTTTTATTTTTTCTTTATTAATTTTTCCAATAGCAAAGGCTCCTCCATTTTTGTTGCAGTTTTTCAGCCCCTATTATTCTTTCTTTTTTTCTCTCTCTCTCTTATTTTTCTCTCCTTTGGTAAAGATTTTTCTGCTTTTCTCATATTTCCTAGATAAATTCCTCATACAACAGATAGAATATTTATTTTTATTTATTTCATACAATTATATTCTTATTTATTTATTTTTTATATTCTCTGAGGACTATGGGGTCATGGTATTGGTGTGGCTGTGAGGGGGACACAACATTGTATGGCTCAAGGAGGCCATGAGCTCATAGGCGGGTGTTCTTTTAATTTCAGCCTTCGGAAGGAGTGTATTGGTAGGTCCCCACAGTAACATACTGCTAATTTCTCTCATATTTGGCAGAGGTGGAAATCTTGCTTTTGCATAGGCTGGTAAGGAGTTCCTGATTTTGTGGGACCCATCCAGCTTTGCCCACCAAAGTCCTAGATATGAGGGTATGGTTAAAGGAGGCAGCCACATACACCCATTTTTGTTCCTTTTCTTCAATTCTTTTTTTGCACTCCTTCTTTTTTTTTTTTTTTTTTTTGCCTTCTTACTTTTTACCCTTATCTTCCTTTTGGTCTTACAGCAAAAGGACAGTTCAATACCTAAACTCTGAGACATGGTAATTTAAAGTGCAGGAAGTAGTGAGAAGGAAAAAGTAAGGGAAGGAAGTAAAGAAGAAAATGAACATAAGGAGGAACCAACATAAAATAATGTTCACATGAAAAAATAGAATAGAGCAACCCCACCATCCCAAGGGAAAATGAGGTAGCTATCACAAAGGACTCCATGTATAATGAATTAATGTAATTGAGAGAAAGAGTATTTAAAATATGAATGGCAAAAAGAATAAAGAGATTTGTTGAGAAAATGAAAAAACAGAACAAAAATAGATGAATAATATGAAACTATAGAAAGAATATGGTGGAGTTTAATGACTTAAAGGAGTCAATCAGGGAACCTAGAGATGCAGTAGAAAGTATGAATAACAGATTAGACCATGGAGAAGAAGGAATCTCAGAGCTACAGGATTAAGCTCTTGAGCTAACCCAGGCAGTTAAAGAGGTAGAACAGAAGAGAGAGAAATGAATTCATTCATAGAATTATAGGACTTCACAAAGTATTCAAACATGTGAATCATAGGCATTCATGAAGGGGAAGAAGATACAAAAGGAATGGAAGCACTGGTGGAGGATATCATAAACAAAAACTTCCAAAGTATCACTAAAGATTCTGAAACATTGCTTTTCGAGAGATATCAAATCTCATTTATCTCAACAGAAATAGGGCATATCCATGACACATTGTAATAAAAATGTACAACATCAGTATAAAAGAGAAAATTGTACAAGCAGCCAGGACTAAGCTCTAATTGATGTACAGAGCAGATCCATCAGGCTGACAGTGGACTTTTCAGGTGAAACTTTCTAAGCCAGAAGAGAATGGCCACCTACCATTAACCATCTTAAACAAAAAAAATCTTCAGCCTAGAATTCTGTATCCTGCTATATTAAGCTTCACACTCAATCACAGTGTGTGACACACCATTTGGGAAACAATTATAAGAGGCACTTTACCTAACAAATGCAATCTAACCTCAATGAATCCCCAACAACAATAAAAACAGAAAATATTTTATTGACATGCAAACATTTAGGAAATTTGCCACAGCAAGACCAGCTCTACAGGAAATACTTAGACCTATTATCCACATTGACCATCACAATGGACCACCAGCAAAGTAAATACTCACAAACTAATGGATAAAAACCTAGCTTCCACAGTGACACAAAGGATAAAACTAAGCAATGGACCTTCACAAAATAAGTGAATGGAACTCCACCACCCTTATCAATTGTCTCAATAAATGTTAATTGCTTAGAATTTTCCACTGACAAGGAACAAGCTGTCTGATTACATTGAAAAGCACAAGCCATCCATGTGCTCTCTCCATGAAACACACCTAATCTTAAAAGACAAAATAAGACTAAAAGTAAATGGCGTAAAATAATATTTCAGGAAAAAGGGAGATCAAAAGAAAAGGGGGATAGCAATCTTTAGATACAAGTTGATTTAAAGCAACTTAAGTTAAGAAAGATGAAAATGGTCACTTCATACTGATCAAGGAAACAATACAACAAGAGGACATTTCAATTCTAAATATTTATGCACTCAACTTAAATGCTCCCAGATTTATGAAACAGATCTTGATTTTCCTGAGCAATATGGTAGCCTATAATACCATAATAGCTTGGGACTTTAACACTCCTCTGTTTGAAGAAGAGAGATCCCCTAAACAGAAACTAAACAAAGATACAAGGGACTTAAAAATGACCTTAGAACAACTATGCTTAATAGATAGATACAGAACATACCATCCTAAAGCTAAGGAACATATGTTCTTCTCATTAACCCATGGAACATACTCCAAAATGAATCATATCCTAGTTCACAAATCCAACCTCAAAAAAATTAAGAGTGGAAATATATTTTATATTTTCTCAGACCACAAGGTAATAAAAGTGAAGTTAACTGCAACAAAAACTATCATCCCCACACAAAGGCATGTAAATTAAACTACTTCAAGCTGAATGTCAGCTGGGATAAGGAAGAGATAAAGGAAGAAATTATTAAATTGCTCAAATATAACAACAATGAAGATACAAGCTACTAAAATCTATGGGATACTGCAAAAGCAGTCCTAAGATGAAAATTTATTGCATTGTATGCCCACATCTGAAAAACAGAAGGAGATCACATGAATAACCTAATAAATCACCTCAAGGAATTGGAAAAGGAAGAGGAATCCAATCCCAAACACAGAAGAAGAAAAGAAACAATCAAAATTAAATAAGAAATAAATGATATTGAAAACAAAAGAATCATTCAGAAAATCAATGAAACAATGATGGTTTTTCAAAAAGATAAGTAAAACTGATTAACCTTTGACAAGATTAACTAACACCAGTAAAGTA
The DNA here is from genome assembly GCA_963574355.1 of Loris lydekkerianus. Lineage (NCBI taxonomy): Eukaryota > Metazoa > Chordata > Mammalia > Primates > Lorisidae > Loris > Loris lydekkerianus. The sequence continues at coordinate 48,240 of CAUYPK010090566.1, forward strand.
AAATCTCTTATAAACTCAATCAGAAATAAAAAAGGGGAAATAGCAAATACCACTGAGAAATAAAAGATTAACTATGACTACTACCAGGAATTCTATACTCCAAAATTTGACAATGTGGAGAAAATGGATCAATACCTGGAATCATACCATCTCCACAGACATAACCAGTAAGAAATATCTCTTGAACAGACCAACATCAAGTACTGAGATTGAAGAAATAATAAAAAAAGGTTCCAACAACAACCACAACAAATCCTGGAACACATGGCTTCATGCCAAAATTCTATCAAACCTTCAAGATGAGCTTGTGCCTTTATAGCAGAACATATTCCAAAGTGTAGAGAAGGCAAGACTCTTCTCCAATACATTCCATGGAGGAAACATCACCTTGATTCAAAAACCACGAAAGGATATTGATACAAAAATACTCAATAAAATCTCAGCAAATAGATTTTAACTACTCATTAAAAAATTATAGATTGTGATGAAGTAGGCATCATCCCAGGAATGCAAGGCTGGTTTCACATATGCAGATATATAAACATAATTCACCATATTAATAGAAGAAGAAACAAACACCATATAATCCTCTCAATAGATGCAGAAAAGCATTTGATAAAGTTAAGCATCTTTTTCTAATAAGAACACTTAAGAATAAAGACTGCCTAAAGCCATTTATGACAAACCCACAGCTAATATCATACCAAATGGAGTAAAAATGAAAGGTTTTCCACTTAGAACTGGAACCAGACCAGGATGTTCTCTGTCACCATTACTATTTAACTATGGGTTCCAGCCCATGCAATCAGTCAAGAAAAGAGTATAAAGGACATCCAAATTGGGACAGAGGAGCTCAAAGTCTCGTTCTTTCCTCATGGTATAATGTCATAATTAGAAAACTCCAGAGACTCAATGACAAACTCCTGGAAGTGATCAATAAACAGGGTAATGTCTTGGGGTATAAAATCAGTAACCTTTGTATATGCAATAGCAGTCAAGTTGAAACGCTAATCCAAGATACAATTCTCTTCATGGTAACTTCAAAGAATGTGAAATTCCTGAAAATATACCTAACAATAGAGGTGAAAGTCTCTACAAAGACAATTATGAAAACCTAAGAGAAGAAATAGCAGAAGATATTAACAAATGGAAGAACATATCATTCTCTTGGCTGAGAAATAGCAATATTGTTAAAATGTCTATACTACCCAAAGCAATCTACAGATTCAGTGCAATTACCATTAAAATACCAACATCATATCTTGACAAACTGGAAAAAAAATAGTTCTTTATTTTGTGCGAAACCAGAAAAAGAATCTTGTATAGCCAAGACATTTTTTAGTTACAAAACCAACACCAGAGGCATCATTTTATCAGTCTTTAGGTTATGTTATAAGCCCACAATAATCAAAACAGCATAGTATTGGCACAAAAACAGAGATATAGACATATGGAACCAAATAGAAAAGCAAGAGATGAAACCAGTCTCATACAGCAACATGATCTTTGATAAATCAAACAAAAGCATACAGTGGGGGAAAAGAACTCGTAGTCAATGAAGGATGCTAGGAGAACTGGATAATATCACGTAAAAGACTGAAACTGGACCCACACCATTTACCACTTACAAAAATTGACTCAAGGTGAATAAAAGATTTAAATATAATGCATGAAACAATAAAAATTCTAAAAGAAATTGTGGGAAAAGCTCTTGAGGATGTCAGCCTGGGGAACCATTTTATGAAGAACACTTCAAGCAGCAATTGTAACAACAACCAAAATTAACAAATGGGATTTAATTAAGCTGAAAACCTTCTGCACAGCTAAGAACACAACAAGTAAAGTGGAAAGACAAGCTTCAGCATGGGAAAAGATATTTGCATGTTATGAATCTGACAAAGGCTTTATAACTTGGATCTATAAAAAACTCACATGAATCAACAAAAAAAAGGAGTGAACTATCCCATCTATCACTGGGCAAGAGACACAAACAGAACCTTCTCTGAGAAAGACAAAAGGCTGACAAACAAATGCAAAAAGTGGCTCATTGTCCCTAATCATAAGAGAAATGCAAATCAAAACCACCTTGAGATATCAATTAATTCTAGGGAGAATAGCCCTAATCGCAAAGTGCTAGAGTTGCAGAGGCTGGTGTGGATGTGGTGAGAGAGGGACACTTTTACACTTTGGTAGGTCTGCAACCTAATACAGTAATTTTGGAAAATGGTCTGTGAAGCTAGTGTATGATGCCCCATGATCATATCAATGTACGCAGCTATGATTTAATAAAAAAAAAAAAAGAAGAAGTTGGCAGAATCCTTAAAGAACTCAAATTAGACCTCCTATTTGACCCTGCAATCCCACTAATAGGCATCTACCCAGAAGAAAAAAAAAAAAATCATTTAACATAAAGAAATTTGCACTAGAATGTTTATAACAGCTCAATTTATAATTGCCAAGATATGGAAACAACCTAAATGGCCATCAACTCAGGAATGGATTAACAAATTGTGGTATATTATACCATGGAGTACTATTCAGCCATATGAAGAGATGGTGACTTTACATCACTTGTATTAACATGGATGGAGTTAAAACACATTCTTAATAAACTATCACAGAATTGGAAAAGCAAGTATCTAACGTACTCAATTTTATTATGAAGCCTGTAGATGATCTAACACATGCCTTCAGAGGAAGAAACCTTAATTCTGTTCAAGTTTGGGGCAGGGGAAGCAGATAATTAGGAGGGGGTATTAGTGTGTTCCCACATAAAAGGCACAAGGTAGGGGTTTATGGTACACCTTTTGGGTGGGGGACCCAAATACAAGAGGGACTCTACCTAACAAATTAAAAAATTGTGACTTGGTTGTTTATACCCTCACAATACCTTGAAATTAAAAAAAAAAATTTTCATAGAGAAAAGTTTGTATAAACTTTCAAATACAAATTATTAAATGTCAAGGGACTATTTATCTTTTAAAATCCTGGTAGGAAAACCAATGGTGAACTGTGGTTCCAGATTTATTTATGTATATATTTATTTTTTATTTTTGTGTATCTCAAAACTTTTGTAATAACACCTGTATTCATCTTTTGTTATTGGTATATACTGAGTATTATAATTTTAATACAATTTTTTCCTTTCTTAGAATATGTGTATATTTTTTGGCACCCTCTAGGTATGTTTATGATGAAGGGCAAAGCTCTAGGGTGCTTTCAGAATTTACAAAGTGTAAATTTTGATTTTTTTCATTAAAAACAGTTAATTTATCATTTTTTCATAAAAATGGTAAATTTATCAGACAAGAACTGACTTCAAGAGTTCAAGAGAGATTTTTGAGGCACTAATGTCTGGTAATGTGCCTTATGGCAGGCTATAAGAAATCGTGTTTCCAGATTTAAAACCACTTAATTATAACTGAAAACCTCTACTAATAAATAATGGTTTGTTTTTAATGAGACCAGAAGTATGGTTGTGACATGTTATTTCAAGTGATTCATGACTTATAATTCTAAAGTTAAAAATACAAGTTAATGATTTTATATTGCTAAGAAATTTATATGGGCATAGTTATGATAATCCAAATACCCAAATATTTTGCTAATCAAAGTATATATAAAATATGTCATGAATTATTGGAACCTCATGGAATTATTATTTTTCTCATATTAACAGATTTATTTAGACAATTTATTGTCTGCCAATAAATTGACACATGGGTTATTACAAAAGTTTGAGACAGATTGAGTTATGATCTATTATGTCCCTTCCAAAAAGCATAGTTGACAGCATCTTTTCTGTTTCAACTTTCTCAGCATACTGGTGATTCTGCAAGGGCTTTGTTTGTTTCTGTTAGCACAGCTTTGACATTGCTTGGTTTTTGTGTATCTCAAAACTTTTGTAATGACCCACACACACAGTATAAATTTAGTAATTAACAAAATCTTTGTCTTATTTTATATTTAAATTAATGTATTTAATTGCTCATGTTCGTATTTTTAAAATTAGTAAATTGCATGTGTTTATTTTATAATGTTAAATGAGAAAAATAAATCAAGTCTTAAACTCTTATCCTGTTTAATCTCATACTAATCAACACAAGTGTTTATAATCATCAGCTTCATGTCAGATTTGCTCACTTAATTTAGTCTAATGATTTCAATACTGAAATAAATTATATAACTATGAACACATCATATAGTCTATATTTACTTGTCCAATAGGATCAAATTAAATATTCTTAGATGCTAATAAATTCTTTTTAATCTTTAGAAGTAGGCAGTTTTGATCACTATAAACTAATTTACCTGTGTCAATCTTTTAGCATTGGAAAATAAATGTCAATGTCAATATCTTAGTTAGTAGAATGACCAAGAGAAATTTTATTGTGAAATATTAAATAATTGGGATTTTTGTCCACATATGAAGAAAAGATAACTATTTGTGGAAGAAAAAAAATAGAATGCACAAATTCCCACGAACCTTATAAGGGTAAACAGTAAACAGGGGTCTCAGTTATGAAGAGTAAAGGTTTGAGTATCAGGACTTGTATAAAACTTGTTCTAAATCTTCCAGCAGCCTTGAAAATCAAGTTTTGGACTTTTATTTTTTACATTATTAATCTCTGAAATACTTTACATCTTTGAGCTGTTTTAATTTGCCAATATGCATTAGGTCCCACTCATATTTGTGCCATACAAAGAACTGTGGACATCAAAGGAGCAAAGACCATGACTGTTAAAAACAGTGAGCAGGAAAAAACATTGCACTATTGTTCTAGCCTGTTGTGCAGATGAGATAAGATAAAGTTGCCACCTATGATCATCTTTAAAAGAAAAATATTTCCAAAAGAAAAGATCCCAAGTAGAGTTAATATCCATGTGCATGAAAAATGATGGATGAATAAAGAAGACATGAAAACCTGATTGAACAGACTCTGGTCACAAAGGCCTGGAGGATTACTCACAACAATTTTGCTTGTTTTTTTTTTTTGTTGTTGTTTTTTTTTTTCAGTTACAACTTTCCTTTATTTTATTTTTTTTAATTTTTTTTTATTTTTGTTATTTATTTATTTATTTATTTATTGTGGAGAAGGGGCGGGGAAAGAAGACCGGGAAAGAGGTGTGTGACAGGGTCGGGCCAGTGGCATGGTACCACATTGGCTGTATCTAGGTAGAGGCAGTTCCAGGCCGGGCCTTGCTGAGTTGTTGCTACGCGGAAGTACCTCGATGGATCTGCTTCTAGTCAGGCTCGGGAAGTTGCACTAGGCCTCAGGCACATGGCAGGGACCAACAATTCCCTCTTTTGTTTTTTGTATGGCGGAAAAGCATAGCCCCTGTCTTAGGTTGCCTGCTCTTGCAGTTTCAGTCTAACCCGTCATGGGGATACAAACATCAATGGTTTGGTCCCTGTCTTAGGTTGACTGAACGCAGAGTGATCTTACCCGTCTTTGGGTACTATGAATGTAATCCACCATGCAGCCTCTCCATATCCTGTCTTAGGTTGTCCCCGCTT